>CAKNXH010002411.1:460270-500550 GCA_932178445.1 Andricus quercusramuli
CATACATACATACATACATACATACATACATACATACATACATGCATGCATGCATACATACATACATACATACACACATACACACATACACACATACATACATTAAAATCTTATAACATCCCTTGAAAAACTGAGATTATCTCTGAAATTTTACTAAAACTCTTGAAATGTGTTTAAATCATTTGAAATCCTACCCTAAAACTTTTGTAACCCCTTGAAATCTTTTGAAATTCCTTGAGATCTCATAAAATCCCTAAAAAACTCTGCAGAACTCATTATATTCCGTAAAAATGTTGCAATTCTTTAAAATACTTTTTAGTTCGTTAGAATACTTTAAAATCCGTTATAACCTGTTGAAATACTTTCAAATCACTGGAAGTGTTTCAAATCTTTTGAAATACTTTGAAAAGTCGTTTACGGTGACGATAATTGATCTATTTTTGTGAAAAATATAAAACCTCACGCAAGGTGGATGGAAAGGGTTCCATAAAAATCTTACGAATCCTTACAATAGGGTGGGATGGGGTCTAAAATTTGAAAAAATCATATCCTCACGTAATTAATGGACAATCCCTTCCTAAAGTAATTTCCTAAAATCGAATTTCACCGTCTTTTATGACTAACTAAACAAGTATGCACAGGTAAAGTAAATGGCAGTGTACCCAGAGGTATGAAGAATGGTTAGAATGTGCGAATGAGACCCTAATTCGAAAAAATATAATAACCCATAGAAACACGAGAGCTTGCGTGAGGAGATGCATGGACATGAAGAAAGCTAAAGAGGTATGCCAGGACAGAAAAGTTTGGCGACAAAAGGTTTCTAAGAAATGCATGACGAAGAGTGTCAGTGGAGAGGATGACACCTGAAACGAAAGACCTTGAACACTAATGAGTCCAAGTAAAGAGTTTTACATGATGACTTTGTGAAGCTCTTCGCCTGGGGTGTTTGCTAGAAAGATTAGTCAGCGACCTGGGTGCAGTGTGTCTTGTTCCCGCCTCGTACACTAAATTTCATGATCACCGACTATACAACGAGGCTGGAATCGAGTTAGTCACGGTTACCCAGAAAGGGATTTGGCTTAATGGTATAATAATAATAATAATAATAATAATAATTATTATTATTATTTGTACCAAGGTAAATACAAACAGTTGCTTTTCTTTCAAGAAAAAGTAATTTTTCACACTTGCATCTCGATCTGGATTAGACTGGAACGACGTGTGAGCTGCATCGTTATTTCTTTATTCCGACAACCTGCAATCCTTAGGGAAAGAAAGAAGGAAGTGGAACATTTTTAAGTGAATGCCAGTGATGTCTTATGCAGGGTCTTTAGATTGACGGTCATTCTTAAGAGAGCAATTGATTTTAATCGCTGCGGCGCAAGGTTGATGCAATTTCTTTTGTCGCAAAATACTCGATACTCACGGGAGGTCGGCTTTCGTTCGAAACGGCTTTATCTTCATGTGAAACCGGGAACCAGATGTTGGCGCGGCCATAAATGCGTGAGTAACAACGCTCTCTTCACTCTCGACTCGACATCACAATTAGCCACGATGTTGGTTGCCACTGTCTTTGGTTTTGCTCCAGACAACTTTGATACTTCGATGATCAATTGACAATATTGACATCCAATGATGCCTAGCAATTTAAAAAAAATTCCTCAAATTTTCAATTTTTCTTTCATTATTAGGTTTTCAAACTGGATTCTAAGGTTTTCGACGATAATGATTTAATAACAGACAATGTTTTAAATAAGAATAATTTATATGTAGAAAGAAAATTAGTAAGGTGCTGTGTTTTTCTTGAGATGTTCTATTGTTGCAAAGACGGTGACACGCTTTTCTCATTTCCGGGATCTCAGGCCCTTATTGGCTTTCCACTGAAGTCCATCTACTGATTAGAAGACTCTATCCCTTTATAGAATGAAAGCAAAAGAAACTTATCCACGATTCTCAGGATGCGTGATTCACTGTCGATTGAAGCCTATACATCACTTTGTGAATTAATATTAATTGTTTAATTATGTTACAGTTACAGTTAAAAAATTATTGAGACTAGCTTATGATTAAAATTTATTTTTATGTAAAGATTCACGTTGATATTCTCAACATCATTTTTATAGACATAGAAATGTAAAGTTTCTAAAGACTCCGGATTCTTAAAGAACATTATACCATATTATTTTTTTGAACATTTTGCAACATTCCAACATTTTCTAGAGCATTCCATAAAATTTCAGATAATTCAGTTAGGTTATCTGGAATATGTATGGTCGCAAATATTTTAGATTATGTGTGAACAATGTGCAAATATTCAAAAATAGGCAGAAACATGCACAAGTTAGTATTCTAGGAACATTTTAGAACATAGAGGATTAATTTAGAATATTCTATATCATTATCAAACGTATGCTATAACGTTCCAGAACATCATGCGACATTCCACAATATTCTGAAACATTCCAGGAAATTACGGAACATTATAGTAAATTACTAAGCTTCCTAGAATATATATATATATATATATATATATAATTATATATATGTTATATTATATATATCACTGGTTAATAGCCTGAAAAGCATCCCTGCGTGTCAACAAAATGCTGAGACACTTGCGGGGAAAATGCAGAAGGCGGTCCTCCTTGGGTCGCTCCGTGTCCTCAGGGTGCACGAGACTTTTGCCGGATAATCGTATTGAATTCATCGCAGACTGTAGCCACCTATCTCACGGTCGTGAGACGTGGTTACAGCTGAAGTTTTACCGCGATTTCGCTGGGAGCGGGTGCAATTTTTCGGATTAGCATCCGCTCCCGGTGAAATCCTGCGCTTGTCCTTGTGACATGGATTAAAAAAAATATATATATAGAATTTCCAAACTGATAAACGGCGGGAATCCAAGGTAATCCACTTGTAATTTCAAGTAATACACCTGCATACAACTTTGAATTCCAGATAATTCACTTGCAATCATAGGTAATCTACATATAATTGTTGGTAATTCACTTGTGATCCTAGGCATTTCACTTGTAATACTAAGTCATCCTAATTAATCAATATTCAATCCACAATATCGACATTAATTCCCAAATTATCCACTTTCAATCCTCGGTAATACATGTTTAGTCTCAGGTAATGCAAATGTATTCCCTGGTAATCCACCAGTGATTCAAATTAATACATTTGTAATCCAAGTAGATTGAAGTAATCCTGGGTTATACCCTTGTGATCTTGAGTAATCCACTTGTAGTTCTAAGTTACTCACTTATAACTTTACATAATTCTCTTACAATCCGCGGAAATCCACATGAATTACAGGTATGTAATTCTGCGTGATACAGTCACATGTAATATTAGGTAAAACCCTTGCAATCCACTTGCAATCCTCAGCAATCCACTTGTGATCCTCGGTAATCTACTTGTAACACTGAAGTTAACGTTCGAATTTTCAAATTTTAATTATTTAAAATCTGATCTTCAACGATTATTTGAGACACATAATTTTTTGAAGAACAAGGAAAAAATCAGCCTTAGTCCGGATCTGAACCGGGAATGCCACTATACATGAGTGGAGCGTTAACCATTTACGCCACCGAGGCCTCAGCAGATCTGCTCTTGTTCTTTAAAGCTACTCTTACGGGGGAGCACTATATTCATTTTACCACTGTACTAATTGTATGTAATTAGTAGCGTAATCGTCAAATATCGAATTTCAATTTTTAAAAACCAAAAATCATTTAGAATTAACTCACGTTGCGTTGATCAGAAAGGGTACAATTCGCACATGAAAAAATTAGGTATAGTGTTCCAATGAAAAAATAGCTTCAAAGAAGAAGGAATCTGCTGAGGCCTCGGTGTCGTAATTGGTTAGCGCTCCGCTCATGTATAGTGCTGTTCCTAGTTCAGATCCGGGCCGAGGCAGATTTTAGACATCGATTTTTAATTAATTAACATGTTTCATGTTAGATCGTCTTGATTTCTTAATTTTTAATTTCTGTATTCGTCTAGATTAACTTTTTTTTAGAAATCTCTTGTTTGAAAACTTAAATTTGTGCAATTATCTAAACATCTAAATTTTCACTCTAATTTTTACAAGCATGTATATTTTTTCATCACCAAATGATAAGTAAAAACTATTCTTTAACGTTAGTAAGATAATACTGTTTACTGTCCTTTTAATAAAAACAGTTTGTTTACCTTTACATAAGTCTATTCTCAATTCCTGTTTCTTGTGTTTGTTTATTTTCTCGTGAGCATCCACTTTCAGGCTCATCTGTATGTACCACCCGTCAATAAAGAGGCGGTGGTCCTTCTGCAATAAATTGACGACAATGTAAGGGCAGAGTGTGCACCTGAGAATAGGTAAAGACTAACTTCCTTGAATTCTGAGCGAGGATTCGTTTCTTGTGCATAGTTCAGGGACACCAACTACCTTATTGAAGTTGAAGCAAAAGTATATTATAGTGAAGCTGCTTTTTCGTGAAGTTCTTCTTAAGAAACTTCATCAATGTTTCATGAACCCTTCAAACGAGAGAATAAGATTTCTACTTGCTGAGTGTATAACTCAAAAGACAATGTTAACAAATCCCACTTGATTCTATACATGCATTTATATATTAGAATAACAATTTTTTCTATTTTACAGATTGTTTATAACATATTGTTTAATCTGACTAAAAAACAAACACGTGCGCAATTACTGTTTCTTTTGTGCCACGTCATTTCTGAATTCAAATATAAAATTAATATTTATACAAACGTTTTGTATTTCAATGTATCTGCTATCTAACATAATAGAAAAGAAAAGCTCGAACAATATTTTTGTTTGTACAATATATAAATACTTAAACCGTTGCATTTTTGATTTAAAAAACTACTAATTTCCGACGAAAAATACATACTAAGATAACCTATTATTATTTGAATATTGTATATATTCTTTGAAACCTAATGATTTTTCATTTGAAACAGCAATTGTTGATGAAAATCCTGAGATAACATAACGAAACATGCTTTAAGATGATAAATCTTCTTATCAAATTTCGACAAAAAACACTAAGGGAACGTACGCATACAACGTGACGCGTTTTTCTTTTGTTTAAATAAAGATGACAATAAAATTTCCATACAGTTAAAAAGGATACAACGATATGAACAAAAGAAAAACGCGTCACATAGTGTAGTATGGGTACGTTCCCTAACGATACACATAACTTAAAATTACTAAATACATATGTACATTTTTTTAAAATATAATTAAAAAAAATTTTAAATACCAATTTCCGAAAATCAATTAATACATCAAAAATATTTATTACATGAAAAAAATAATAAAATGAGTGAATAAGTGACGAATAGATGTGACGAAAAGTGTTATTTTTGGAGAAAATTAGGCGAAAAGTATTTTTCCGTTTCAACAAAAGAAAATTTCCTGCGAAATTATGCGTATTTCATTTTTCAAGTTTGCTATTCAAAAAATGTCAATTCGGTCGTTGAAAAGTGTTTCTTGTATTAGATTTTCTGTTATTTTTATGTGCGTTAAACCATTTTTGTGGCCACGAGATTTTTTTCAGAAATTGAATTTTCGCATTTTTTTACAAAAAACTGCAGATTCAACAAAATACCTCTTACTCTTTTATGGCATCTTGCATCGTTCACGAGAAAAATTTAAAAAATTTCGAAATTTGGCACGACCTTGCCCTTATGTTCTTCTGCCCCGGGAACCCTCATATATTCAAATTCGAAAAGGCTCTGATAGAATTACATTTTTTTTAGGATATCTCGGAAATGCATACGAATGAAGAACCGATATCCTTTTTGAACAACCCTGAAGTTTCCTATATCTATGAATTTCAAGCTTTTATAATTAATTATGAGCAAATTTAGTTAACTGAGCGTCCGATTGAAAACCTCAAAATACGCTTGGATTTCCCTTCAGAATATCTAGGCGTGCTTTTTTAAACCCATTTTTTGAACAATCACATTATTTTTTTACTTTCTTCAATTCTTATAAAAAATAAGCATCAAATCATAAAACAAACTAAGGGTCTGATCGAAATCCGATAATACCTTCAGATTCGTTTCTGAAATATCTAAATTGCTTTATAAAAACCATCTTATAAACAATTATGCTGTTCATAATTTTTAAATCGTTTTCCAAACATAGTGTAAGACTTTTCCGAACTCAAACGACTTAACTGAGATCAGACGCTTGTTTTGTTTATAATAATTTCATTAAATTAAAGAATAATATAATTGTCTCAACATTTTTTTTAATAGTTTAAAAAAAGCGCACATAGATATTTCGAAGACGAACCCAAAAGTGTTTCCGGTTCTTCGATCAGACGCGTATTGTGTTTATAATAATTTCAGAATGTTAAAAAATAATGTAATTCTTCAAAAATAGTTTAAAAACACTAAAGGCACATCTAGATATTTTGTAGGGAATTCAAAGGTGTTTTCCGTTCTTCCGTCGGACGCTTAGTTTTTTATCATTAATTACAAAAGTTTGAAATCCATAGATATACAGGAAACTTCAGGGTCGTCTTTTTTGTCACCATTGTCATCATACTTATGATGGCTTGAAGCTCAGTGTGCTCAATAGAGCCACTTTTCCCTGTTCGTTCTTCCTTTTCCTCTCTCTCTCTCTCTTACCTCCCGAAGCAGGAAGTACTTGAGGGAGAGTCTGGGATCAAAGGTGAAAAAATTGTCGGTGACGGTCACTGGTGAGCTTCAAACAAGTTGGATGTGTACATGAGAAGAGAAGAAAAGAAGAAAAGAAGAGGAGAAGAAGATAAGAAATGAAGTAGACACAGATGCAACAGGTGGGGCACTAGGTGCATAATACCTGACTGCATGTAAGTACGTTGGTCCGTGAAGACTAGTGAAGACTTGGAGGAAGAAGGTAAGAGGGAGTTAAGGTAAAAGGTAAAAGGGAGTTGTGTGTGTGGCGGGGTGAAAGGAAGTTAAGTTAGGTAAGGTGAGGGCTCCTATGGTTCTTCGGGTGAGTACCACTTACTCATTGACTCGTGTACGCCCGCAGGTCCGTCTGTCGGTCGGTCGGTCGGTCCGTCCACCCGTGCCCAACTGCCCACCTTCATCCCGATTTACTCAGTCACTCGCACAACATTCATTCCTTCATTGCCAACATCGTGCGAAGCCATCCGATTCACTCGCGAGTATCGAATTCAACCGATCGGATACGTTTCACCAACTCGTCAACGTTTTTCATAAAGTTCGGCAAAAGTTATAGAAAAGTTACACAACAGTTATACAAAAGTTACATTTCACAAAGGCCTACAATTTGTGGGAGAATATGCTGTCCTTCATCGGATTCTGCGCTACCATAGTCATCATCTCTTCTGATACCATTAGAATTCAAGGGAGGCCTCAGCAGATCAAACCAGGTAAGGTGCTGGCAACTTTTTCTCGGAGGAGCTACATTGTGCTCGGTATCATTTTTCTCCAGGGAATGGGAAGATGATTTTATCTACCTGGTCCTCGTCGTGGTTCCGTAAACATAGGCTATTCCTCCCTCGGGAGTCAGATTTATCTTGAATCTTGTTATATTCAAGGACTTCCAGGTTTTGGATTTTTGGGGTGAATACTGATAAATGTTTGACAATCTAAGATCATGAATCCTGACTCCAAGCTGAAAGTAATTTCTTGAAAGCATTTGAAGGAATGAATATGTGATACAAATTAAATGTTGAAATATTCATCATTACCATCAATAACTATATCATCATAGCCATAATAAGAAATCATTGGGAATTATTGTGGTATCTATACGATTTTCCTTTTTTAAATTATTCAATCAAACAAAACTTTGAAGAAATTTTGAAGCATTCAGGATAATTTAATTTCTAGTTTTTAATTCTGTTAGAAGTAATTAGTGGAAAGGAAATGGTAGCAATCAGAAGCGAAACCAGAGAGAGTTACTGCTGTCAAATGTAGAAAAGCTGTGCGACAACTTGTCAATTAGAGAGACACTCCACTCCTCTTCGACGGTCATCTATCAGGTACAAACGAACCGTGGTCTACACTGATTCCCAACATTGTCAATTGATACGCCAGCACTCGCATTTTTTTCATTTCAGTTTTATTTCAACTTTCCATCAATAAAGCAACATTTGAGGCTGATTCACTTTCAGGGAACGTTGCCTAAATGCTCTTCCACGATTGGAAAACTCTTCACAGAGAACTCTCAATTACCATACATTTTTTTTATGATATCAGTTGACAGTTACTGTAGAGTGAGCTTGTAAATTTTTGTAGAACAAATTTTTGTTTTGCATCTTGAAAAATGCTCAACACGCCATATACGGGTGTAATAATTTGATTATTTGGTCCTTAGAAAAAGAAACAAAACAAAGTTGTTCATTGAATTATGATGAGGAAAATTTTGTAATTTTTATTTAAATTTTTCCGCGATGTCTCAAAATCTGGTAGGAAATTTGTCTATCCTACTTAATTTTTGGAAGAATTAATGGAAATTTCATGAAATGTTAGAAAAAAACGCAAAAAAAAAAACGACGCGGTTATTAATTTCTGGAAGTTTGAACAATATGTGACCGTAACCATAATTTTTATTTTGGCAGTTTTCTGTTCTTAATGACAAAATATAGAGAATATTTTTTCAAGATTTAAAATATTCTGGGAAATCCTCATTCGACTGAGGACTTGTGAGATTTTTAAGTTTTCTTCCCTGAAAATAATTAGATCAATGTTTTCTTTGTAAATATTTTGCAGTTTTCATAGTTACGGAAAGCATCCAAATTTCTTAATCTGAAATTCAAATTGGATGAATTATGGAGTATGGGTGTTTCAAATAGAAAGAATCGCAACTTGAATTCATTTGAGTCCAGTTCGAAATAATCAAATTAAGTTTAAATTTAGTAGAAAGCAACTTAATTTCGGCTAAAAATGTTTGTAAAAAATCAAAATTTTTTAGATTGTTCTAGTTTATTATGAAAATACATTGCTTCCAGGAACAAAAAGATTTAAAAATTTGAAAAAAATGAACAACCGATCATTTTATCGGTCAAAAGATTCTTTATCGCTTATCACAATATCCAATTTATGAAATAGTAAATTATTCAAATAATGCAGTTAGTTATTTATTGTTTATATACCATTTTTTATGATAAATTATTTTTAAAGTTTTAGCGACCAAAAAATTTAGTTCTTTAAGTTGTGAATCATTATGGAGTCGTAGAAAATCTTTATAAAGATAATAATTAATAACATTGAGATTCTTAAAAGTATTATAAATTTTGTTTACCACAGGTTACCTTAGAACTCAGAGCGCATGCTTGTACATTTTTAAGTAAAAAATGCATAGTATGAAAATAATAAATTATTTCAAACATTTTTTATAAAATATTTGAACGATTCATTAAAAATTTGAATTCATTGAATGAGATTTTCATAAACCGATAAATTTTTCCTCCTCATAGTGGGAGGTTTGTAATGACATAAAGGAATCGGCACCAAATTCGAAAGAAAAAAGTAAGGAAAATGAACAGCTTTTTTTCTCAAAAAAAAAAAAAAAAATATGTTTCCTGGTTTCAATGTTTAAGGGGCGTTAGAACATACCCTAAAATGAGTTCAAATACATATTCTTGCTATATGCACACTTCCTCTACTTATTTGAAAGTGATTTCATACCGTAGCAGTTGAATAAAAAATCTCTAGTGATTCTAGTTACTAAGAAATGACGATTTCCCTACTTGGATGTTTAAGGTATGAAAACACCCCCAAATCATGTTGTGTTCCCAAAAAATCGTTAATCTTTCTAGTGCGTGGGTGTGAACGTTTTGTTTCGGTAAGTCTGATCGTCAAAATGTGAAACTTTCAGCCGAATCTATCAAAGAGGTTTTGAGAAAAAAAAACATTTCACTAAAATAAGCATTTTTCTATTAAAATACATGTCAACATTCAAACTTTTATAAGTGTTTGCCTGAAAAATGTCCATTTTTCTTACTTTTTTCTTTAGAATTTTTAGTCTACAGGTTCGAAAATACAAAAAAAAAATGATATTTCGAATTTTTTACAAAAAGCCATTTACTTTACATTTGGTGCGGGTTCCTTTTTAAATATACTTTTTTGACATATTTTGATATAATTCAACTCCAGGAGCTCGAAAATAAAATTTAAAGAAAATGTCTGATCGCATCTGTGTTTCTGTGTATCAGTGTGTCTGTTTGCATGTGTAACTTTTTTCTGTTCATCATATCTCGAAAAGTAAAAGAGCTACGATCATGAAATTTTGATGAAGTGTAACTCCGATTGATATCCAGTTCTGACAGGATTTTGAGCTCGATCGACCATTTAAAAGTAGTTTTTTATTAGGTTTAGAAATTTAAAAGAAGTACCTTGAGCATATACGGAAAACTTTTTTTGATATTCAAAGTACAATAATACGACATCTAGTGTATTTGTTCGCGTCTCTGACACGTATCGATGAACCTATTGTTGAAATTTTTATGACCTACCAGAACCGATTTATGAAGTTCCAAAGAATGGTTTATTTTGTTTATATAAGAAAAACTTTTTTTGATATTCGAAATACGACAATATTATATTAAGTGTATTTGTTCGCCTCCTTGAGACACATCGATTGAACTATTGATAAACAGTTTATGACCCACCAGTACCTATTTATGAATTTAAAAAAGAGGTTTCTTCTATTTATATAAGAATTTTTTTTTTGATATTCAAAATACGACAATATTACTTGTAGAGTATTTGTTCGCGTCCTTGAGGCACTATTGATGAACCTTTTATGACCAACCACTACAGATTTATGAAGTTTAAAAAAAAATAGTTTATTCAGTTTACAAAAAAAAATTCTGTGTTATTCAAAACACGACAATATTACATGTAGAGTATTTGTGCGCGTCCTTGAGACGCATCGATTGACCTGTTGAAGAATCTTTTATGACCGAAGAGAACCGATTTAGGAAGTTTAAACAAATGTGTGTATTCTGTTAATATGAAAATAACTTTGTTCATATAAGAAGTACTACAGTACTGTATTTGGCATATTTGTTTGCGTCTTCGAGACACGTCGAGTGACCTATTGACGTACCTTCCCTAACCTCTTATAATCTATCAATACCGATTTATAAATTGAAAAAATATGTTGTTTATCATGTTGATATGAGAAAAACTTGATTGATATTGGGAAAACAACTATAAAGTATATAATATATTTGTTCGCGTCTTGGAGACGCATCGATTGCCAATATTAGGAAGTTTTCCTGATTTACCAATATCGTTTTTAAATATTTCAACAAACTTAGTTTCCTTGTTCATAAGAAGATTTTTTATGTTGGGAATATAATAATACTGCATTTGGTGCAACATGGTTTGCGTTTTCGAGACGTGTGGATTGACCTTCTGACGAACCTCCGGAGACCATTATTAATTAATCAGTAGCTACTCAGAATGTTTTAAGAAATGTTACATTGTTTATATGAGTTTTTAATTTGAAATATAAAACTACCGTAGGTTAAAGAGTTGTTCATTGTAACAGAACACATCAATTGACACTTTGGTGGGCCCTATGATTTTCTGAAAATAAAATATTCGGAAAAACAGAAACATAAGCTTGAAAAATATTTAAAGTATCAATTTTTTTCTTTTGTTAGGGAAAACCTCCCTCTTTGAGGAGGCAAATTCATTTGATACTTATGAGGAAGCGAAATGCTAATGAAATGAGCACAAATAAATATACCCATAGTGAATACGTCCATGGTGCTTCGCAACCGTATAATTCTTTTTCTTCTGAGTTTAGACTTGTATGTAATTTGTGAAGTGCGACGAAGTGCGATTGTTCGTTTGGACACATGGAAATATATAAATATGTTCCAAGTGTATAAATAATTATATTTACTCTAATGATACATTTTGAAGCTTTTTTCATTGGAAGGAATTGTCAATTGAAATAACCATACCAAAAAATAATGTAAAAAATACAGACATTTAAATGTATCATGCATGAGTATTTATTTCTTTAAAAATATATTCTTTTTTGAAAGGATTACAATTCTCTCTAATAAATTACTTTATTTCAATGGTTGAAATAAACTTTCATTTTAAGCTAAATAGATGGTTCTTTCTTCCAAGAGAACAATTTTTCCGTTGGAACACATATGTGATGAAAAATACTGGTTTCAACTAAATATTTATTTATCTTGAAATAATATTTGTTTCTCACAAAGGATCGCAAAATGTTTGGTCAATGCGTCTTTTATTGAGAACTATTTTTAAAGTTTTGCATATTTCATTAAATAGACATAATTTTATAAACAAAAATTTTCCAAACAAAAACAATTTTACGTTAGGTAAGATTTGAAATCTGGAAATTTCTCGGATAGAATGAAAATGAATTCAGTAATTTGAAATTAAAAGTGTTTGAAGTTGGAAAAATTATGATCAAAAGCTTTTAAAATTAGAAGATTTTAGACAAAAGCGTTTAAAAATGTATCATTCCTATTTCAAAACTCTAAAGATTGCATTTTTCCAGATTAGAGTTTTGAAAATGGAATCATTTGAATTCTGAAAATTCGAGATTGAAAACTAAATTGAATTGTTTGAAAAAGCTTCGAAATGAAAACAAATTTAGTCTCTAAGAATTGCGATATTAAAATTTTTTATATTCTTAATTGCACATTTCAAAGTTCAGCCATTTCAATTTTATTTTCAAAATCAAAACTTATGAAAGTAAAAAATGGAAGATTCAGCTTTAATTTTAGATTTATATTCTTGCAATTTTTCAATCAAATATTTGAAAATTTTGAATGATTAATTTGTTAAAATGTCAACTAAAAATCGGACAATTGCAAGGAAATTAAATATTTGAAGAAATACAAAACAAGATCGCTATGATTCCAATTTCTGAAATTGCACAATTTTAAGCAATCAAATTTGAAATTGTTTTTTCAAAGTGAGTTTTGAATGTTCAATGTTTTGAAACATTTCCAAATGAAATATAATTCAATTTTCAATGCCTAGTTATGAAATCGTCTCATTTTTAAGGCTTTAATTTTATGAATAATTTACTTAATTTTCCATTGCTGGAGATATTTAATTTAAAATTATTTGATTCCAAGTCCTCTAAACTGAAAATTATAGAACTATCAAGTCTTTCAATTTGATATTCTACGATTTCAAAGAATTGAAAAAAACCAGGAAATTTCGTACGTTTCAAAATGTAAAGGAAGAACTCAGAATATTTTAATCTAAAATTATTGAATCTAAAACTGACAAAAATATAAACCAAACAATTTAGAATATTTGAATCTAGAATTATTAAATATAAAACCGACTATCTATCAAGGCTTTCAATATAAAATATTTAAATTTTGAAATTGCTAAAATTCAAAAATTAAGAAATTTCAAATAAAATATTTTCGAATTTAAGCTATTGAAGCAATAAAAAATTTTATTCTTAAGGCCAAAAAAATTAAAGGCATGTGACAGTCTATTAAGTGATCAATTATTATTACATGCTATTATATTTCGTGGTTTTATAATGAGAGCACATTTGAGTTTTTATTCTGTTTGAAGAGTGAAATTTAATTAATTATATTCTAGCTAGGGCTCTGAAATCCCGTCTTTTGCATTTTTTTTTGGCTTTAACTGAACTCTTGGATACTTAGAGAAATGTCCTTTTGTGTGAAAGGGATATATTGTTACGTAAATGAAATTTCCTCTTAAATTGAAGGTTAAAAGGATTTTTATTTGCCTCAACGAAGTGTCTCGACGTCCCGAAAGGCGTAGTGGCTACTGACTGGCTAGTCCAATATTTTTCATGAGCTTGGCTAGTCGTTCCGAATTTTCGGGAAAGTCCATCCTCTTTTCAAACTCCTCGAATTTTTCGGGACGACTAGACATAGTATTGTCTCAACAGGAATTATTTTACAGCAAAAAGTATCCTTATATGACTAACCTCACCTGATCTTGCAGCAAAATAATTCTGTTTTTTTTTTTTAAATATGTGGTCCAAAGCAAAATAGGCAAGAAGATGATGCTTTTGTCTCAAGACAACTTTTTCTCTGATTCGAGGGTTATGAAAATTGCCCTTCGTTGTATGCCCAAGAATTTTTAAGATCGTTCAACTGAGGATTGTTAAAAAACAATTTACTTGGTAATAAATAAAAATGAATGATAGTTCATACATCAGTTTGTCATCTTATACTTATAAAATTAATTTCAAAATAAAGTTGTCTGTTCCATTGTGGAAAACTTTATCATTGATTTTCAAGTTGTTTATTTTGCTCTTTAGATTAAAATGAGTGAATTTTATTGACTGTGACTGTACAACCGGGTAATAAGAATTCGATCGGCTCAAACAACGTTGTTGTTCTTGAAGAAATCTTTACCAACAAACAACGAGATTGCAGAGTTTAGACTGCTAATCCCAGATTGGAGAGTATAGTATACAAGTACTGAAATATACAAATTTTTACTTGTGAATCTTCCTCAAGACATGAAAAATGTTTGTGTCAAGTTTCAGACCCGCATGTATTGTGATTTGGGAGAACACTTGTTACAAAGGATTTTTCCATGAACCTTATAAATTCCAGGGTATAGCCCCCACTGACGGGGCACCGGAAATTCGAAAAGTTGCAGAGAGATGCATTCATGATAATAATCATTAATCAATAATAAAAATAGTCCTCTCTTCCGTTAAGGATAGTTGAAGGCGGAAGGAAGAAAGCTAAGGGAGTTTGGTGAAATATAGGGATTGAAGGAGACTTTATAAGTTTGTAAGTTAAGTTTAGTTTAGCAAGGAAGTTTGGGTTTGAAATGGGAATTAATGGTGAATTGGATATTGGAATAAGGAGCAAGGAAGAGTCGTTGATTACGATTGGTTACCATGTAGATACTAACTGCTAACTGGTATGTGCTCACTGCTCAACGTCCATCCTAATTACTCGTACTGAGAACATATAATAATGCCCCGACGAGAGAAACGAAAAACTTGTACAAATTATCCACAAGAGAGGAGACGAGAGAGAACCGACAGAAGTCGCTCGAGTCGTGAATGAGTTTCTTGCTTTTCTCCGCTAACTAAATGCCAGCCTGACTAATGTCACTGTTTTTCCACACATGAGCGGAACCACCATGACAAGGTTGAGTGAAAAATGCGAAAATGATACGCCTAACGAGCATGCGGCACTGATACGACGATAATCGGCGAACGGTGAATCTAAACTTTCATTCATTATTTCATTCAATTGTACCTGCTACCTATGCTATGCACAATAGAGGGTACAAGCGCGGATGCGGAGAAGTGATCTGTGGCGGAGGGGTTGCGTCGCACAGAAAAAAAAGTTTCATTTTAAACAAAGCAACGGCTCAAAAGGCACTGAAATAAAATGGAACGATAATTGGTTTATATTGGGCAATACGAATATTGGAAGTAATTCAATTGTTTTTTAGTTTTTATATTGATCAAGAGAGTGAAATAACTGAATTTTGAAATGATTTTGTAAGAAAATGACATGAAACAAAATTGAAAGCACAGTTTGTTCTGCATGTTGACTAATTTTATACACATAGAGAGCTATGACCAATTTGATTAATTAACTGCGATGGGAGAAACCAGTTCGAGATGAATAGAAAAACTTTTGAAGACATAAAATTAATCAATGATGAACAAGTGGAGAAAATATGATATAATAAATTCAAGCTGGATCATTTATTTTAAAGATAGCAATGCCCTCACATGAATTATATTAGACACCTATCCTATATTTTATACGTTTTTACATTTATAAGATTTCCAACACGTTGCAATTTCATTCAAATGGTGAATAACAAAAAGTAAATCAATAAATAAAAATACTACGTGCGAAGTGAATACTCACATTTTGAGCCTTTGCGATTATTTGTCGGAGAACATTGTGTATTCATGAAACAACATTCCAAAACTGTCATTTAAAAACATTTTGTCATCAATACGGTGATTATTTTTCAATGTATATTGTGAAAATTGTACAAGCTCCAAACTCTGTCGTATTTAAAACGTAATCATGACAGTCATTGCTACCAACCATCACAGACAGTTTTAAAGCCAAGAGTTTGAAGAATCCAAGGAACTAGTGAAAGAATATTGAAATTAAATTAATTGCTTAAAAAATGACCATCTGTCAACAAGTAAAATTTTCGTCTCCATTTCAAAAACACCTTTTCCCATTTTTTAAATAAATAATGCCAAAATGAGTGGCTATAAACTAACGGATCGTGTGCATTCGGAGAGGAGGGTCGAATGTCTCTCTTCAAACTCGACTGTCGAAAACCGGCTGAACTCGGGAGGTCGTTCTTGGTAGTTTTCTGCAGTTTTCGTCTCCCCTGGCCAAACATCCAGAGAAATCCAAGTACTTTTAATAAAGGCGGATGCATCAAGCACTTTTATTAGACTTCTGTCAAACTCAGTTTTATTTTTTCTTGTCTGAAAAAAAGCTTTGGTTCTTTCCTTTGAATATATTCAGATTAAACAAATGGATATATTATTATCAAATTGTCAAAATTAGCGTTCAGAAGCCGTTCTACCCATTCCTTGAAAATATTTCAAGGGCTTTCTAGAGATTAAAGCAAAATTGATGGGGTTGCAAAGAATTGTCTAAAAGTCATAGGGATTTTGAAAGATTTCCTAGGAGATTCAAGGTCTTGGATACTTTTATTGATTTCAAGGTACTTTGAAAGATTTGTAAGAACTCTATGGGATAATTTTAAGTGATTTTAAATAAATTTCAATAGGCATAACAAAATTCTAAACATTTTATTATATTTCTATAAATTGTAGAGAATTTCACGAGAATTGAGGAGTTTCGTAGGATTTCAAAGATTTGAAGATAATTTCAAATATTTAGGTTAATATGCGGTTTTGAAGATTTTCTTGAATTTCAAAAGATTTGTAAGAATTTCGTAGGATTTATAGGATTTCAGGATATTAAAATTGATTCCAAGGAATTTTCGAGGACTTCCAAGATATATAAATTTTACAAAAGATTCCAAAGGGCTTTCTTAAGATTTTTGAGGATTTCAGTGATTTTGAGGGATTTGCAAGGCTCTCAATGAGGTATTTTGATAAATTTCCCAGAATATCGAAGAATATCATAGGTCTTCAAATATTTCAAGAAATTTTGAGGAATATCCACAGATTTAATGGAATTTCAATGATTTTAAAAGATTGTCAGAATTTGAAGGGGTTTCAAAGGACTTTAGAGACTTCTAGGGTATTTTAAAAGATTCTCAGGAATTTTCAAGTACTTAAGAAAAATGGAAGGTAATTTAGAAGATTCCACAGGATTTAAAATATTTTAGGGTATTTTCGAAGATTACAAGGAATTTTCAAGAGATTTTAAAACTTGAAAGTTCCAAAGACTTTAATAGTTTCAAGAAATTCAAATAAATTGTATGCGGTTCTGAAGGATTTTATAGAATCTTAGAGGATTCGGTAGGATATATTTTGAAAGGTCGCAAGTCACTTTCAAAGGATTTGAACGGATTTGATAAGATTTTCAAACATTTGAATGATTTTAAGGGATTTTGAAAGCATTCAAGGTATTTCAATAAATTTTCTAGCATTTCAGGAAGTATCATCATGAGTGTTGAACAATTTTAATAGCATTTCCAAGAGTTTTATATTTTTTTATTTTGAAGACTACATTTTTTCAATTGATAGTAAAAGTGTCATAAATCGTTGAAGACGGTAATATCTGCACAAAATCTACCGAATGCTTGTTTCAAAAAATGTAATTTGAAAATTGGAAACCTTCAAAATTGATTACGTTGAAATTTAATGCCTGTAAAAATTTAATAATTATAAAAAAGTATTAGGAACTAAACATTTTAAATTATGCGTAAGTATTATTTTGTAGTTCTTACGGTCTTCAATTAAGTAAAAGAAGTAACAAACGATATTACTGAAGAGTTTTCAATTTTTACAAAAAAATTGAAAGTAAAAGAATAAAAATACCTGTGATTAGTATCTCGTAAGAAACAAGAGTTTTGCAATTTTAGAGTCAACGACATGTCAAAAGTTTTATGGTCAAATTTAAAAATAATTCTAAAATGTGACTCTAATTTAAACTACTAGCTGTGAATTCGATCTCAAGTGTTTCCACTTTGTTTGTATTTATAATTATATGGTGCTCATTTCACGAGTACTTTACTTCACGTTAGCAAGTGTATTTGCTTCCTCATAGAGGAAGCATTAGTTATTTTTTTCAATAATAGACAAACCAAAGTCTTCATTTTGCTCAATTTAAAAATAGAAATTTACCAAAAATAAAAAATTACAAAATAATACAAAAAATGTTTTGAATTTTGTGTTTTTGTGGATGACCCTATTATTTGTAGAAGAAAGGTTTCTGTCATTACTTATTTCTTCAATCAAAAATTTAAACGAAATCAAGTTCCTTTCAGAGAACTGATATTGGTAATTGAGTTGCTCATTCATGATTTAAGTGCTCATCAAATGCATCAAATTTAAAAACATTTATTGTTCGTTTTCGACCACGGAAATCGGTACAATATGTTATTTGTCCAATTTTTTGATACGTTACTTTAGATGATCGTACTTGCCAATTTTTTATGTGAACAAATTACATTATTCTCTAGGAAGGAGTAGGAAAATCCTGTTATTTCACTATGAAATAAGAGAAAAATGTGATTCAAGTGAGGTTAAAGCTTGGTACCGCAGAAATTGGGACACTTAACTACGTTTGAGAAATTTTTAGTCTTTGAGGCAGTTCATCGTCTATAAAATCCTGATTTTTTATTTGAAAACGTGACAAAATGATTTTTTTAACTTCGTTTTTTTTCAAAAACTGAACGTGCTCAAATTTATAAACAGTACTTTGGGTAAGAATTTTCATAATTAAGAAGCTCCTTTTTTATTTTAACAAAAAACTACCTACTTTTTATCTTCCAAAACCGTAAATCTTTTCGTAATTCCTCATTTTCTTTCAAAATTGGCATTACATAAAAACGCGAACCCAGATATATTTTTCTCCAGGGCACGTACGCGTATCGAACAATATTCGAGGAAGTTACAATTCGTTGTTCTCATTTTTCGTTAGCGGGCATTATAGAGAGAAATTGTTACATTCTCTCAATTTCATTCAGTGGGATTGTAATAAAAAAATATCGAAAAATTCGACAGTGATAGGTATCTCTTTTATAATTGGATTGAAAATTCATTTTAAATTTCCAATTCACTACTGACACATGACGTTCGTTATATCATTTTTTTATAATTCCCATCCCGTAAATTTTGATCGACTTCAGGGAAAAACTCTATAATGGTATTATCTAAATTCAAATTTTCAAATGTGTACTTTTACTAAAACTATAATAAACCTGGTTCCTAAATTATTCAGACGAAATTGCCAGCATATTTGTGTAGTCTTCTCCAACGTTCAAAAGGATTTATTTTTACTGTAGATGATTGTATTTTTTTTTGTAATTTTCTCAAAATAACACACAACTTTCTTGAAATTCGTTATATGTCATATTCAGCACCACAGAGAGTTGTTGAAATAAAAAATGGTTCTAAAGGTTATTTCTTATCGGTCAGAATTTTAGAAATTATAAAGAAGAGATAATTTTTTTGAATTTGGTTAGTAAGAAATTATTTAAAAAAAATCTAAACCTCGAACAGAAGCCTTCATAGTTTCGGTCATTTATCGCTCATACTAACTAAAGTATTTAACTGTTCAGGTATCGAGCTGAAGTTGTGCATGAATATAAACGTCGAATACGAAACGTCGAATTTTAAATAAAAAACATTCGAATTCAACCAGAAAAGACGAATTTACAACAAAATGCATTAATTTTTAATCAAATAGTTGATTTTTCAACTAGCAAAGATCAATATCTATTCAAAAATATCAATTTTCAACTGAAAATAGAATGAATACATACGATGTTTAACAAAGTAGTTTACCTTTCAACCAAGTAGTTGAATTTTTTATTAAAAATATGACTTTTTTAACAAAAATATGAATTTTTAACAAAATTGTTGAATTTTTAACTGAATAATTGAATTTTCATCCAAATAATAGAATTCTTAACGAAATGAGATGAATTTAGAACCCAAAATATAATAGTAGATTTCAACCCAAAATAGTTGCATTTTCTTATTAGGTTCTATAAATTCAGTTCATACTTAGCGCAAAAATCAGGTAATGAGGAAAAAAGTAAAGTTTCTTGAAAAAAAGGGAAAAAGAAGAATTCTTGAATAAAGGGGAATGAAAAGAATAGAAGAAGGAGTGTTAAGTCTGAAATACGAAAGTAATTTTGAAACTCATTCAGTTATTATTGAACTGTACCGTGTTGCAGGGCAACTCATCTTTCGAAAAATTCGCAAAATTTCTTTAAATTTATCATCAGGAAACATATTGAATATTATCTCAGTTCGTATCGTTACTTTCACCTTTCGCTAACCCCCTTCCCCTGTTACAATCTGTAATTTTCGGCGTGACCCCCTCCTCCCGCAAATTGATAACACAGTTTTATGATAGGCTCCTAAAGGAATATAAGAGGGAGTGTGTGTGAGAGAGAGAGGGGAAGGGTATAGGGACGGTGTAAAGAGTAGGTGTTGAGACTATGGAGCAAGTGATGTGTTGAGAGGCAGAAGGAAATTGGTGAGGAAGAGGGATCAGGTTAAGGGATAAGGGGGTTGAGTTGGGTTGGGTTGTGGAAGGGAGGGTGAAGTTTCCATTCATCCCTACCCTCCCTTTGGGAGGATAGAGATTAACGGAAAGTCATGCGGAAGAGCGGAATGGGGGATTGAGGGGGTGAAGTGAAAACAGTGAGGGGCTGGTTGATGAGCTGATGGATTCACAGGACGAGGTGAGAGAGGAAAGTTTGAGGATGGGGAGGGCCAGGTCAGTGGAAGGGATAAGGAGAAAGGGTTGTTATTTACTTCTATATTTGATTTAATATAAGAGATTTATATGGGATACTTGACACTATCGCAAATTTGAAAAAATTTTGTTACTTTAAAATAATTCTAATTTTTGTTTTTTTAGTGGTTTGAATCCCAATTCAGAGAGTTGGCTTAGACATTAAACGGAGTATCTCGTCGTCCCAAAATTCGGGATGACTAATCCTATATTTTTCATAAGCTTGGCTAGTCGTCCCGAATTTCCGGAACGACTAGTCCATCCCTTCTTCAAACTCCGACAAGTTCTCGGGAAGACTAGACGCAGCCGACATTGAAAGTAAAGTCGCACAATGGGTCCTCGGTTATCCAGGCATCGCTCGAAACTTTTTTGATGGAACGCTTTGTCAGGGATACGCATTACGTGGTTCCAAGTGCCGCAAAATCGGTGATTGAAATTTGTTAATTAAAGTCTCCCACAAATTGATGCTTGATGCAAGGCAGGAGTAGGATGAGTAAGGGGAAGAAAGAGCTGGATGCGAGGAAGCGGTGTAGGCATAGGTGAGAGGGAAGATTTGATGAGAGAAGGGGAAAGAGGTGAGGGGCTGTGTGATGAGAGGTGGTGGAGTGAGTTAGGTGTTGAGAGGAAGAAGGGCATTGGTGAGGAGGCAATAAGAGGCAATAAGAGGGTAGGGATAGATAGAAAGTCGTAGGGAAGGGGGCGCCTAAGGAAGTGATTGATGAGGGGTAGTGAAGAAGGTTAGCGGGGGTGATGAGCCGATGCATTGACAGATGATGGTGCGAGGGGAACGTAATGGAGTGAGGAAGCTGACGGCCAGGTAAGTGGAAGGGTTAAGGGGAGAGGGTTGTTATTGACTGCTATCTACTTGATTTGAAATAAGTAATAGATTTAAATAGCATTCGAAATCCTGCCGCAAATTTGAAAAAATTGTGTAGCCTTTGAATAATTCTAATTTTCGATTCTTAGCTTAGTATTGTAAATCCCAATTGAGGAAAGTTCAAGCAAACTCTATCAGAAAGAGAGGACACAAATCGAAGATAGCAGATAGGTCGATAACGGTTCGAAAGTTAACTCAGAAGTTGAAAGTGAAGTCGCGCAATGGGTCCTCGGTGACCCATGCATCGCTCGAAACTTTTTCGATGGAACGCTTTGTCAGGGGTACAAATTACGTAGTTTCCAGTACAGCAGAATTGGTGATGGAAATTTGTTAATTACAGTCTCCTACAAATCGATGCTTGGCGCGCTAGACAGTAGACAGTCCCGCAATGCGCTAACTCATAGAATTACTTGGATCGGCAAGCCATAATTTGCAGAGGGTAGATGGAGGTCTTTCGGAGGGAAAGAGGATAAAGGAAGGAAGGAAGGAAGGTGGGAAGGGTAGCGAGGGACCAAGAGGGTGCAAAAGTTTCTCCCGCGGGGTAGTTGCTTCGTGACCAACGACCAACGATAGAGCGAATCCAGAGTGTACGGACATAATCTCTTTTCGCATTTCTCACCAACCGAAAAGCCCCAACCTCAACCCCTTTGCTTCCTTCCAGTAACCCCTTGGTAATTTTAGGATTACCGTAGCACGTGACGAAGTGGCAAGGATAGCGACGACACTTCCGTACACCTGTTTCTACCCGCATTTAAAGCTAAACGCAATGATTAAAAATCTTGATTTAATAGCATATTAGCCTTAGTTATTAAAATCTGTTATGGTTGTTTGATTACATCGAACAAATAGAGAAATATGTTTATGAGAAATTAAAGGGAAAACCAGTCCATGTATGAACGATTTCTTATGAAATCGGGCAGTCTGACCCTAGTGTTGTTATGGCATTTTTTGGGGCTAAAATATTTTGGGTAATTGTTTACTTTGATGATTTTTCCGAATTTTGGAGTCAATGGCTTGAAACCTTTTGGAAAATCTGCTTTCTAGTCAAAAACTAAAAAATCATCAGGGATAACCCAAGAAGTTTTATATTTTCGCCCCAGAATACCCTAAAAAATTGAAAGTCTGCAAAAATCGCGTTCATAACTAATTCTATTCTTATTCTGTTAAAATGTTCAAGGTCAATTCGAAAAAATAGTTATCAACTTGCCAAAAATAGCAAATATTGGTATAATTTTTTAAACTGGAAGATGAGTAGGGTGTGACAGAACTTCTCTCTGCCCTTTTCCAGATCGAAAAAATATCATTTTACATATAAAGATTTTATAGTCATTTATAATTTATTTATGAAATAGAGTCTATTTAAGACATTACAATTTTGATATTAATTATAGCAATTTTTATTTTGCACTATTCGCATGTTCCAAAATATTCGGGAATTGGATAAAAAATTGTTTACAAATTATTTTTGTGTTTTTCCAGAAAAACACAAATTTTTTTGTAAAAAATTAATGAAAGGGTGTATAAAGTGATTATAGTTCCGTGGAAAACCCAATGCGTTTCAAAATCAGCTATTGAACAAACATTTTTGGATTATTGTCGTTTTTTTTTATCAGACTACAAATGTTTTATGGTTTCCCCCGATTGATATTTTGATTTTTAACTAGAAAGAGATTTCTGCAAAAAGTTTTAAGCCAAGCACGGAACACTGAAGTGCCAATAACTGCGGCTAACAGTGCCAACAACAAGAATTTTGGTACTACATACTGACATTTAATAAGGTTCCAAGTTTCTGTCAACTTCTAATAATAATTCAAAACTCCAGTGTATTCTGCGTAAAATCTTGATTGCAGGTGTAATTATCACTATTTTAGAATCCAATATTTTATGTGTTCATTTATTATTAAAGCCTCAATATTCTCTTAAGGTGTCCATAACTTGTGCTTTTATCCTACTATAAGAACATCCTTACCATTTTTTCTTTAAAACAGAAATTCAAAATGAAAATCATTTTCAAAACAACCAATCATGAAAATAATAACATTTATCATAGAGATCTTCTTCACTAGAATGCTTGAGATCTTGTAGAATATACACATTTTTGTGTTGTATATTCTCGATTGTGAATTGTGGGTGAAAATAATGTTGACCCAGTGGGTGAATTTCTTGGCGACTTTGCGAAGTGAATACTGAAATCTTGTCTAGTTCTGTCTCGCATGGTGTTCACAACGGTGATATTTGCATGTAGCTCGCAGTTTATTTGAAAAACACGCACGTGCATACCTATAACCTGTAACACGTCTTATGGGTTACGTAAAGACATGTTACTCACGATCTTCAGTTAAATCTTCAAAAAATGCAGACGAGCGGTCAATAAACCACGGTTCGACAGATTTCTTTCCCATAAAAATATTCCGATGTCATATGCAATTCTCTTATTGTTTCCTTCTTATATTGCTTAAACGTTTTTTCCCTTCAGTGACGAAGAAAATTGCTATTTCCAAATTTCTCATTAAACTGTGTTGTCAGCTAGAGGGTATTGTTGAATAGTTTTCATCTGGTTAGCGTACAATATTGAATAGGAATAACATAGATAGAATATTTATGATTGAAGGTATTATTAATAATAATCTAAATGTCCGAAAAGATGATTTTATATTTTTTCCTGTTGTTTTTATATTGATTCATTTTATTAATTGAAATTTAGAAACATATAAGTGTAAATGGAAACATTATGTTCAATTTATAATATGTGAGGTTCTTTGGGATCAATTTTGAATCTTTTAAATTGTACAAAAAATGGAATTAATAATGGTTAATTTCATTTTTTTCTCCAATCATAATAGGAAATTAATATTTCGGAAATAAATATATTTAACGTTTTACTTACTATGCTTCTGTAAGTTTCTTTTTAATTCAAAAAGCTTTTCATTTTTCCATGACATAAAATACTTGGAATAAAGAAAAAGCCTTCGACCTTCATGACTTCTGATATTAGTTACAGTGATTATAATTCAATTCCTAGAATCTAATACAAATACATGTTTAAGATTCCAAGCATGAGTGAAGTGTTTATCCTTCTGGGTTTATTTTGCAAAAAAGTCAGAATGATTTCAAAGATAATTTTTAAGTCTGTAAAAATGGTTTCTTTTGAACATAATTATATTTTGAAGTTGAGAAAATAATAATAATTAATAGTTAGTTAGCATAATTTATATTGAAAAAAAATTATATGCTAAGCATATAAAATGAAAATTAATCAATTTTACAACCTAGAAATGGACAATTTAGAAATGTATAGCGTTTTAAATTGAAAATTCTTGAATTTGAAATAAAAAATTTAATTTAAATTAAAAAATAGTAAAATATCAAATTTATACCTGTGAAATGGAAATTTCTCAGATTTCAACACTTGAAACAAAAAAAATCATTTCTTTTTTTGCAAATTAAGAGCTTTATATTTTCAGCAATGAAAATTTTGCAGATTCCCTAATTTTGTGAAAAATCTCTGAATTTTTCGAATTCTCTAAAATCATTGAATATTCTGAATTCCCTGAATTCTTGAAATATACTGAATTTTTGTATATATATATATATATATATATATAATAATTCCTGAAATATAGGAAACTTTTTGAAATTTCTTTAATTCTCGGAGAGCTTGAATTATACAAACATACAAACTTTTTACCCTTTTTTCGGTGCTGTTTAAATGAACGAAGTGTCTCATCGTTTCGAAATTCGGGACGAATACTTAAATATTGTTCAAAAGTCTGGCTAGTCTCGTCTCAAAATTTCAGGACAGCTGAAAGCTCGGCTAATTTTTTGGGACGACTAGACGTAGCCTATAATAAAAATAGTATCAAGATATTTATGATATATATATTTTCAATGTAACAATTTTAACAACAAAGAAACACCTAAATGAAATTTGATAAACTTGATGAAATTTTGGTTGCCCCGTTCTACAGAAATTCATCGAAAATTCTATTGTCCATTATCCTACAGAAAATTCGACAAAAAGAAATAATTCACGTTTCATTAAAAAAAACCCACTATAGTATGAAAACTGTCTGTTTGACAATGTCGAAATGCTTCAGTCTGTTTGATTTCGTTTAACGAGGAAAACTGTATTGAACTGAAATCCTTATTGGGACGATGATAACAAAATACCAAAGAGAAAAGATGAAGGTTGATTAAAAAAAGATGTTCTGATCTGAACACATACATTAGCCTAAGTTGTATCTTCTTAGTCAAGTAATTAAAAGAATCTTGATAATGCACGTATTAAATTATTACGCTTATAAAATTATCTCCATTTGCATTATCATCATTGTGAATATTTTATTACAATTTTTTAAACTCATTTTTAAGCTAAATGTAATTTTTTTCCTTGCTCCACATTTTTCAATATTAAGTAAGTTTTTAAAATTTACTTCTATTTTGTGATTGACACACTGTATGTCAAATTCTTATTAAAAATGTGAAACAAGTAAGATAAAATTATTATTTTGCTTGAACATGAATTCAACAATTTCAATTAAATTATGTACAACTATTTTATCATGCATCATTTAAACTCTAAACGTATTTTGACCGGAATTTAGTAGAGTTTACTATTTCACATTGCAACGCGTGCAAGGATGATCGTAAACGTGGCTTTTAACTTGGATTATTGACCAAATTGGAGGTAGAATGCGTGCAGACATTCAGAGAAATTTCCACTTGTGACGAAAGGATGTTTCTCGACGTAAATGGAATTTTCTCAAATATCAGGCTAAGAAGATTTTAATTTGTCTCAACAGCAATCCTTCTGCACTAAAAATTTTCCTTATGCAGCTAACTTTAACTAGTTTTACAGACAAATAATGCTGTTTGTGTAAAAAATATATTCACGTCGTTTAAAACAAAACAGGCAAGAGAACGATGCTTTTGTTTTGAGACAACTTTTTCTCTGAGTGGAGTTCAAACTGAGGAGTAACAGAACAGAACATGATAAATCCAGATTTTCGAACAAGCAAAAAATAAGTTATGCATGATTCTAGCATTTTCAGGACTAGATGAATATGATTATTGACGCGTGGTACATACAAAATTTTTAATTGCGCTCTAAAAATGTTTTAACCTATTAAATATGTAAATTAAAATCCGTATATTTTGTAATAATTCTCAAATTATGTTTAAACTCCAGAGTAACCATAAGAATTTTAATCTGATGTCAATAATTTGAGAATAACTCATATTATTCAATGTATGCAATACAATAGAATAATGTAAACTATCATTTTGTGGAACTTTTTACTTTAAATTTTCATCACAAGTCGTTTAATTAAAAATATTTTGTGGACATAGCGTACTATATTTCTGAGAAAAAATACATTTTTTGAATCTTATATTAAACCATTTCCAAAATCAATTTTCCAGGTCAGCTAAAAGACATTCATAATAATATTACGATTGCGTTAATATGTTCTTGATCACACATTATGTTTGACCAGTAAGCTCATTTTGACATTTAACAACATTTTAATATAGTTAGACTTGTAACATCATTTTTTCAGTTTGATAGTCGAGGGACACGGCGTACTATAACATTAAGCAGATAATATTGCATTTGTCTATTATTGAGGAATCACTTCGGTTGAATTAATTATATTTTGTTCTCTCACTTCTTTTTCCGTGTGCATTTTCAAGACATTGAGAAAATAAAAACAATAAAAAATGAAAGTGAAGGTACAATACTCAAATAGGGGACCTTTAAATCATACCCGATTTTGATTTTATTGTTATTGCAAAAATGTGTTCACTAAAAGTAAAACTCAGGCTAGTGCCCGTGTTTATATTCGAAAATAATTTTTTTGCCTTATAAAATGAATCACCCTTATGTACAATGGAATAATAAAAAGGGTCCTACTTCCGTAGTGTACCCGAGCACCACCGCACCATTAGAGTGGAGTTGTATTTCGCGTATTTACACAGAGAGTCAACTCTTGTAGCTGTTAGCATCGTCTTTTGAACGAACAGCAACATCACGATGAATGGACCGGAACAGGTTCTGAATCTTATGCAATAATAAATGACTCTGACCCTCCGCGCGGAACTTGGACTTCACCTGCACACCTGGCAGGAGGAGTGGATGTACTTGGCAGCAGGAGTTTACCTGCAAACATATATATGTATGTACAATGCTATGCATATGTGTGTATAAATTCCACATGGATATGTGCTATATATACATTTATACATGTGTTTCTCACATAACATATCTCACATGCATAAGCCAAGTACTGAATGAATCACGAGCCAACGAATTAAACGAGACCGGTGCATTAATCTCGATGATGATTAATTATCGCTAGTCTTGGAACAATGACAAAGTGCTTGAAAGACCTGACTAAGTGCCAAGCTTGCAATTCCTTTTCGACAGCAAAGCAGAACGGGTGTATTAAATTCCTATCTATTCTAACTTGCGAAATGAACATTTGGCTCATCTTTATCTTAATATTTCTTTTAAGAAGTGCATATCATCCGTAAGACATTTTTTCTCTGCTCTGAAAATTATCTAAAGACTGAATTAATTTCAAATCGGGCAGGCAGACAGTGGGCGAAAATCTCTTTTTGTGGCCAAAAATACGACTTTGACAACTTCTTTTTTAAGCATACACACATCGTTTACATAAAGGGTGGAAGTATTCAAAAAACCAATAAACATGTGAAGATTTTAGAAATTTTAATGAGATTTCTGGTACCTATTATAGAATGAGTGTTCTTTTATTTAATTCTTGTGCTGGACATTTGATTAAGTTCGAACCTTTCTCAGACAACCAAAAATGTCTCAAAATCTCTATTTTTTCATTAGATTTTCATTTACAGCTGCCTGAAAAATCAAAAGTTGCATTAATTTGATTTCATGTTTACCATCTTCCTGTTTGAAGGGGTTATTCATATTTATGCTTTCATGACAAAAAGTTGTACAATGTCAATCCATTTTTGATCATTTCAGATGCATTCAGACGAAATAACGTTATTACAACATTTTTCCTAGGGTGTATGGTGACAAATTATACTTACATAATTTCGTTGCGGATCTTTGCGGATGTGGTTAGGGACCATCCATAAATTATGTAATAATGCAACGCTACACTAGATACCTCCTTCCCCCAAAATATGTTACGTAAATTAAGGATTACCCTTCATTGTGGAGTGCAGGACGATCAAAACAAATTTCCAATTATGAAAAAAATGAACATGAAAATTAATTGTATTTTGGTGGCAAAGTTCATACGTTTTACCTAACCTATTAGTTTTTCTTTACTGCTAATGACTTCCTAACAATTTTCAACTGGTTTGGAATAGCTAAATTGATATTTTACAGATATTTTTTTCCTTCTCTTTCCTAATAATTAGGATTACTAGTTATATTAATTTGATTGATAAATGACAAAATTTATAATATTGAATGAAAATTTGTGTATGTGGTTGTGGGAGAAAGAAGATTCCCAATAAATTAAAAGTGGATGTGATAATGGATACAATTTATTAAAAATATCGTTCTACAAACAATATACCTACTAGTTGTGAATAAAAATTAGTAATTTTCATAACATAACAGGGAGTATAATAAAAATGTTCAATAAATTAACATAAATTAACAGAATTTTAAGTTTGATGCCCCAAAAATGTTAATTGACATTGAATATTTTGAGATAAACTGCCGTTATTTTGTCAATTTATAATCTTTTGGAAATTCCCAACAGATTTCAAAAGAGGAAAAGAAATTCTATCGCAATCCAAATTTAAATTTGGTAACTTTGCACAAATTACTCAAAATTATTATTTTTTTCAATTTTATAAATTTTCTGAAATTTATTAAATTTTTCCGTAAATTATGGTAATTTTACAGGTAAAAATGGTAACTTACCATAAATTACCCAAAATTCATTTTTTAAAATTTCCATAAATCTCCGGTTTATGAAAATTTTTGGTCATTTATGGTAATTTTACAGGTAAATATGGTAACATACCATAAATTACCCAGCATTTATTTTTAGAAAATTTTCGGAAATTTATGACAATTTTTGGTAATTTATGGTAATTTTACAGGTAAATATGGTAAATTTCCATTAATAACCGCAAAATTCTATTATATGCAACCAAAATTTCCTCACAGTTTTTATGGTGAGTGGGCTGATAATCATAAAATGCGAGCTCATAGATGCATAATTTTCATTATTCACCTCTGACATCACTTTTCAGTCCCTAGGGAGTAAAAAGTAGAGTTTTAGCCCCGCTTCATAGGCGTCGAAAAGGGCTGAAATCGTGCATGAAGATAAGTGCAATCAATTCTGGTTAGAAAAATCAATCTAGCCATGAAGAAAGCACAACGATGGAGAATTTGTGTATAAAAATGTTTATAACGATAAATATTGTTAACTGGATCGAATTTTTTGTTACCATGACTTTTATAATAGACCTTAGCAATTATTAAAGTTGAAAAATAATTCTTCGATGAAATAATAACACAATTGTGAATATGTTAAAAATACTATTTATAATAATTACGTTAAATATTCACGGAATAATTCATATTGAAATAATAATGCAGTTGCAATAATTCTGTCCTATAGTGAGTCCATTTCAATATTTTTTCGTAAAATAAAAATTCATATTGCTGAAATGGTTAATTTTGTTATTTTATTTCTTTATATTTAAATATATATTATTAACATGAAAATAATTGTAAAAAATCTTAAACCACAATTCGTTTAAAAATTCAACGTTGATCATTGAGAAAAACATTAAAATTGGTTGATAAATACCAGCACAGTATGTTTTTTTTTTATCTTGAGAGATTTTTTTAAATCGGAAGTGTTTGACATATAAAGCAACTTTCGAATTATAATTTTTTAATTAATTTTCATTCAACATTACTAAAAATGAAAAGTGCTTACAAGAAAATGCTTTGGGAATTGAAAAAAGTACTTCTTTTCAAATAGTTTGTTAATTTGGATTTCAACAAAGGAAGCTAATACTCGCTGTGATTAAGATGAAATTCTAAAAGTGATTTGAAAGTAAAAATCGTAGAATAAAAAAACATTAAATTGTGTAATCATATTGAAAACAACATTGAAAATATAGACTTAAGCTACTCCATGTGCATTTCATTTTTTTAAAGATCTGTATAGAGCACTTGAGTACTCTGAAATATAAACTAGGTACCAGCATGTCAATATTATGTGGATAAGATGGATCGTTGGTTGCGGGCAGTACATGCAAAAACGATTTCGAAAGCCATAAAGTGTCTTTCCTATCAAGAACTCGCTCTGGTACTTCATGCAAATTATTGATCGTTTCTGAAAAGAAATATATTCCACCCGAAAAAATTTTTAAGTCATTTTTAAAAACCGTAGAATAAGTTAAAATATGAAGCTTGCAAAATGAAAAGATAAGTAAAATATAGTCTAAATCTAAGAGAAAAATGAGATTTTACAGAAGATAGTGAATATTTTCAAAAAGTACTTTCTCACTTTTTTCTGCCTAAAGAAAGACTTCTGAAAGTTCACGTTTCTCTCGGGAAGGTTTTTAAATCAACGAACTTGGTCTCACCTCAATTGAAACTAACGTTATCGCGGAAAACTTTCCTTCTGTTCAAACTTCCTAACTTTTTCGTATGTTTGCCGGAACAGGAATATATCATCCGATCAAAAACTTTCTGGGAAGAATGAAACTGTGATTATGGGAAGCTTCATTGCTAGAATGTACTAAAAAATTTCAAGCCTCTTATTCAATTTAAATTATTTATTTCTGATTTTTTTTTTGTGAAAGCGTGAAGAATAAATTCGAGAAGAAAATGTAATATCAAAGGAATAATAAATCGCATCAATTATAAAGGTTCTTCAATTTGAAATTTATTATAAGAAGATTATTGATAATATAATATTTCATCCCTTGTATGATATGGAATATTCAATTTTACCTAATTACTTTCCGTAAACAACCAATCACAATTCACTCTAATTTCAAAGACTCAAAATCTCCGAGTCGTTATTAAATAAACGGTAATCAAAAGATCTGGCGTTGACAGATTAAATTTGTTTGGATCAAGTTGAAATTATGCGAGAGAAAATCTACCCAATCGCGTGTGACCAGTTCAGAATTGCTTGGAGGCGAAAAAAAAAGAAAAAAACAGGCCCACCTGTTCTGTATGCTAATAGAATTGATGTGAAAAAAAGGAAGAAGGATTTAATTCTGGCGACGTATCGTCTGCGACGATCAGGAATTGGCCTGTTATTGTCATTTTGTACTACTTATTAAGTATATTTTGTATTACTTATTAAGTATACCCACCGATATCAATTCTCATTGGCGTAGCTTGAAAGAATATTTTAAATTTATAATGTAAACAAATAAAAAATTACTTATTTTCATCATTTTAGACGTCCTGTCGATTTTTTGAAACTTGTAAAAAAATATGCTGATAGACACTTTGTTGTTACATTAAAAATTTGTACGTTTCGGGTATCCCCATCGAACTTTACTTTGTTATTTTAGTTAATCAACATTTTTCTCGAAATGTGCAATATCTAAAGAAAATGATATCACAGTTTTTTGTTACGAAACTTTTTTTTTCAGATAAATATTTTCTTTTAAACGATGGAGCGGATTCGTCTTATATTTCGGTTTTCTGACGTGGTGTCTAAGCATTCAATAAAATACCTTAAGACAATGCTAACGTACTTTTTTCAGAAACGTTATACTTTACCCTGAAACTGCAACGCATCACAATTATAAAAAAAATAATAACTTTTTTAATTAGCTTTTTCTTCTGCAAAGTGAAGACATAAATTGTATAAATTTTGGCATTTTGGATCGAAGATAATACATTTTAAAATGATATTATCGAAAAATATCGTTCTGGAAGATTGAATTGCATTTTTATATTTTATCTCATATAAAGCAACAATAATATACATACCACTTCATTCAGAAACTAATTACTCAAAAAATTTATCTACCTCTTTCTCTCATCACATCCTCCGTCGTTTGATTAAAATTTCAGAGCTTTTGTTTTTCGAATAATTGCGGCTATAATGAAATCATACGAAGCAATGAAACACTGCGAATATAATTGCAAGTGATATAAACTAATTTTTCGTATCCTCAGTGAAAGTTTTTTTCCCTTGAGCCCTAATCGTGAGAACGTCGGCCTCACTTCTAGTAATGAATATCGAGGCCGAGGCACTGTCAGTTTCAGTGACAGTGAGAAATGAGAAGTTCATGGGAAAGAATGAAGGGTCTTGCGAGGGGGAATTCACTCGCGCATTACTCCATACACCTCAAGCGTAATAACGCGTGATAATGCGCAAGGTGTCACCTAATGAAGCGCAATTATCGACTGATAGTGCCTAATAACGCGTAGTAATAAAAAATTGTCACACAATAGTGTGTGCTTAATAAGACTAATAAATAATAGAAAAAATAACAATAATAATGCTCAAGACGTCATAATGCGTGATAGCGCGCAATAATGTGCTTTTGTCGCTTAATGATGCATAATAACGCGTAATAACGTGTTATGACGCATAATTGTCGAGTAATAGTGTTATTTGTCGTGTAAAAAATGTGACGACGTGCAATTGTAATAATATTCGAATGTTCCGTAATAGTGCGTGATTACACGCAATTTTGGCATCTTAGTGCTCTAAACCGCATAATTATGCGCCATTTTTGATTAATACCGTGCAATAATGCGTAATTACAACTAGTGATTCGCAATTGTCACGTGCTCTTGCGTATTTATGCGTGAAAACGCCAAATTAGGTTTGATAATGCGTAATAATTTGCAATAGTTGCGCAAGAATGCGTAATCACGTGTCATAATGTGGAATTGTCGCGTCATAGTGCGTGATGACGCGTAATAATGCGCAGTTTTGGCGTAATGATATGCAGTTGACGAGTAGTAGTGCCTACTAACGTGGGATATTTCATAATTGTCGCGTAGTATTGCGTATATAACGCGTAGTAGTGTGTGTGTGATAACGCGTAATAATTCGCAATTGTGCACCTGTCGCCTAATAATGCGAAATTTCCACGTAGTAATGCGTTATAATCTGTAATTGTTGCGTCATTATGCTTGAAAATACGGAATAACGCGTAATAATGTGTAATTGTCACGTAATGATACGTATTAACGCATAATAATGAGCATGCTTCGCGTAATAATGCGCAATTATTAATGAGTAGTGCTGAATAATGCGCAATAATATATAATTGTCACATATTAATACTTAGAATTGCGAAATAACATGTAGTAATGCGCAATTATCACGCAATAACGTGCAATAATGCGTAATGAAGCGCAGTTGTTGCGTAATAATGATTATCATCTCGTGATGATGCGCAATTCTCGCGTATAATTGTGCAATTATCGCGTTATTGTGTGTAATAGGCCCTTAATAGAGAGTAGGGTGCCGGTATTATAAATAACTATTTAAGCCAAGAAAGAAAAAACATTTTAACCAGATCATAATTTGAGGGTAAATAGATATTTGTGATCCAAGGACCCTAAGTGGCACTTTTTCAGCCGAGTACTGCAATTTACACGAGGCAAAGTGCCACTCAGGGGCCGGGTGTCACATACTATTTTTCATCACACCAGTCAATCATAAGTGTAAATAGGTTGTATAGAGTCCTAATTGTATAAACCCGAGAAGGTCCAGAGACAGCACCTAAAATCGCACTTATGATGGCGATGAGATGAAAAAAAAAATTTTTCAATAGAAAATGAAAATTTCGAATAATTTTATTTTTTAAGTTTATTTGTTTTTGAGGTTTAATTAAGATAATTATTCTCAGAGTTCTGAGGAACTTGCCTTAAAACCTCCCGGATTCCATTCTGATGAATTTGGAAATCTTTTGAAATGATTCAAAATATTTTCATATAATCTCTAAAAATTAATTATTCAACCTAAAAAATCATATGAAATTTTCACAGGTATTTCAAGAAAATGGTTTTATTATTTCAACAGTTGAAAAACCTGAAAAAGGTTTAAAACTTTATTCGGTTATCTTCAAAAAATTACATTTTGATTAAAATTTGTCTAAATCTTTCTAATTCTTAATAATTTTTGAAAATTTGCCAACAATATTAAATATCTTTTAAAATGATTCGAATTTTTTCAAAATAAATTTTCCAAAAAAAAATCATTTAACATTTTCCAGGAATCTTGAGCATCTTTTATTCTCTTTTAATCTGTCAATATTTTTAAAAAGCTTTCAAGTTTTTTGTTTGAAATCTTTAAAAACTTATGTTTCACATTTTTTATTTCTTATAGGATTTGTAACTTGAGCGCCAGGGGTAGGACCTCACGAGCCCCCCGCCTACATTACAAAAAAAAATACAAAAAATAATACCTCTTAAACTTACTCAAATTTTTTCAAAATTTTGTAATCGTGAAAAATTGAACAGTTTTGCTTCAAAATCTTCTAGAATATTTTTTGAAAGCTCACCTGAGTCGAAATTTAGACCCTACTTTGAACCTGCAGCTCCTCATTAGAACCTACTTTGACGCTATTTAAACCTATAGCCCCTACTTTGATGTCTTTACTCCTAGAGAATGAAACATTAGAGCCTCCTTTGATTCCGTTTGAACCTACAGGCAGTACTACTTTGAATATTTAGACTGTATAATTTTAGAATTGTATACTTCATGAGTTTTGTCTCAATATTAAGTTCCCGAGATATACAGTTGATAGTAAATGTATTTTTGCAGAGAAGGGAACTCGAAATAAAAATTTATAACCATTACCGTAATTCCGCCATTATTATTTTTATTATTATTATTGCCAGTGTAGGGGCTGGAGCACCAAGGTAGGTTTTGGAGCACCAATGTAAGGTAGGGCCTGGAGCACCAATGTAGGTTCTAATTTAGACCCTACTTTGACGCTAAACCTGGAAAAACAGCCGATTTCGGACATTTTTAGCGTCAAAGTAGGGTCTAAATTGAATTGAAATCGCTGCTTATTTTGAACCTACTTTGCTGCTCCAGCGCCTAGTAAGATAGAAGTTATAGGTTCAAAATAGGGCCTAAATATCGACTCGGGCAGGAAATTATTTTAATATTTTTAAAAACCTTTTTCAATTTTCCTTAAAAATTAATTTTTTGAATTGAAGAATCATTTGAAAATTTCTCAGGATTCTTAAGAGAATTTTCATATTCTCTTGAAACCTTTTAAAATTCTTTAGACGATTTTTTTTCTCGAAATTTTGAATAAATTATGTAAATTGTGTAAATAATTTAAAAAGATCGTTATATGTTAGTTATTAGGAAAAACGTTTTTTTTTTTCAGTTAAATATAAAAAGTAAGGTATGACAAACAACAATGCTACAGCTGGTACAGTTAGTCGCATATTTGAGACGCATCGATTGCCCAAATGAAGAAACCTTTCATGACCTTTCATAACATACCAATATTGTTTTCAAATAACACTATATTGTCACAGAACGCATCGATTGACTTTATAGGGATCGATTTTCAGGTGCAGGTGTCTTAAGTTAATTCGAGCTGGAGCCCAATGGATTTAATCTGGAATTAAAAGGAAGGTACAAGTTCAATCCAGACACTGCAGACACTGCAGACCTCGGTACCAAGTGCTTCTGACCCCGTCCAAGGTTATTCTTCCGATTCATGCAAGTAACAATGGTACCGCTACAGGCCATCAGGAAGTCATTCATACAGGCTTGATATTTAATTTGATTATAGCTGGGTAATAATTTGATATTTCGAGGATTTACACTGGTCATCTCATCCAAAATTTTTGAATCAGTTTATTAAAATAATTGTTTATTTAACAATTGAAGCATTGACTCAAAGAAGGCTATATGAACACAGATTTTGCCTCCCTGATAAAGTCTCTAATTTCTACGTTTCAACTGTTAAGGAGTCCTAATTCGGTATTTACTATTTCTCAAAATTAAGAAATATTTATTCAGAGTACAAATTATAATAATTAGGCGTTAAAAATAGTTTTAGAGAAAATATATTTAAACAAAGATAAATTATTTCTGTTTCCAAATTATTAAATTGAAATGCTGGGAATTGGGAAATAAGACTTTTTCATCTTACGATAATCGTGTTTTTAGTGATAAAAAATATATTTGAAAATTAAAATCATAAAATTAATTGTTTTCAAGTACCTAGGTTAATGATACAACCTTAGGAAAGTATTCAAATATTTATGTATATTTATTTGAATGAATTTTATCTTTCTGTCAATAAAATTTGCTAGGATAAACAATGAAGTATTATTTAATTAATAGAAAGTTAATATTATATACACATTCGACAGAGTGTAGTCTTTTGCAAATTTTCCAACAAAATTCATCAGTTTCTTTTACTTTGACACTTTTCATTACTTACTCTCAATTGTTCAAACCATTTTTTCATTTGTGTAAACCATTTTTTCGAAAGAACAGATAAAATTTTAACGTTTAATTTGAACCATCCCTGAAAAATATCAGACTAAAAGTAAAGTTTCCAGCATAGTAGTACAACAAAAGAAACTTCCGCATTATTAACATTTTTTAACCACCAATAACGAAAAATGGACACTTTAAAATAAAAATTTGATTTTTAAATCTCATCCGGCATACCAAACGCTTTAATTTGAACCATCTTCATAGACAATCGTTATAAAAGAAAAGAATCTAGCTTAGCAGTCTTAAAATGATATTTCCTCATTTCTCAATCTATGATAAGAAAATCACATCGGTATGACGTGGCAAAATGTATTATTGTATGCATATTTATACATGCCAAGACACGGTGTGCCTCGACTGACTTTAACTCAAAAGGGCTTGCATATGCCAGTTTTTCTCTGAACATGCTTCTGGGATGCCCCACGATCATTTTGAGCCCAAAAACAAAAAAATCGCTTGTGCCCTTTTTGAGAAAACTCTTTTTTTGATTTTTTTAAAGAAGTTAATTAACATATTTTAAAGAAAATAAGTTAAACGTGGAATTTCATTGGCTCAAACCATTCAGTTTGACATCCAAAAAAGGGCTGCAGGTGCTGAACATCTTACGAGATTTGAAATCCTTCAATGTTTTTGAAAAATTGTGAAAAAAGTGGGGAAAAAATCAGTTTTTTGAGAATTGCCTCATCCCAAGGTCCATCAAGCTAGCACCTCCACAATCGAAATTCCCAAATTTTTTGGCATCAGAATTTTGGGCTTTTTTTGGGCTTTTTTTGGGCCGTATTGCCGATTTTTGGGCTCCACTACTTTTTTTGAAAATTCAAATTTTGTGTGGAGGTGCTGGCTTGAATCAAGCCAGCACCTCCACTACATAAAAATTTGACAAAATTAAAAATCAAAGACGACAGAATTTTGGGCTTTTTTTGGGCTCTTGAACGCGCTAAAAAACAATTTCCAAAAACAACCCCTAGCGGAAATAAAACTACCCCCTATATAAAAAAACAAACTAGGAAGAAATTAAATGCACCACAATTTCGGGCTTATTTTGGGCTCTCAAATTTACAGAAAAAAAAATTCAAAAAACCACCCCCTATGAGCAAAAAACCACCCCCTTGTCAAAAATTACATCTGAAAAAAAATAAAGTGTGTCATGATTTTTGTCTTATATTGGGCTCTCGAATGCACCAAACAAAATTTTCAAAAACCACCCCCAAGTACACAAAACATCCCCAAAATCAAAAATCAAACATGGAAAACACGAAAAAAAAGATGTGTTGAGCTTTTGAGAAGCCCAAAAATAAGAGACTATATTCACACTGCGAAATTCTAAAAAAGATCATTTTTTGAGAAAGTCATTTCTGCTGGTTGCCAAGGGGGTTGATTTTCACGCTAAGGGTTGGAGCCCAAAAATCTGTGTTGGTATTTTTGAGGAGCCCAAAAATCAGAGACTCTATTAACACTGTGACATTCTAAGAAAGGTCATTTTTTGAGAAAGTCATATCTCCTTGGTTCCAAGGGGGTTGATTTTCACGCTAAGGGTTGGCGCCCAAAAATCAGTGTTGGTATTTTTGAGGAGCCCAAAAATCAGAGACTCTATTAACACTGTGAAATTCTAAAAAAGATCATTTTTTGAGAAAGTCATATCTCCTTGGTTCCAAGGGGGTTGATTTTCACGCTAAGGGTTGGCCCAAAAATCGGTGTTGGTATTTTTGAAGAGCTCAAAAATCAGAGACTCTATTCACACTGTGAAATTCTAAAAAAGATCATTTTTTGAGAAATCATATCTGCTGGGTGGCAAGGGGGTTCATTTTGAGGTTAAGGGTTGGAGCCAAAAAATCGGTGTTGGTATTTTTGAGGAGCCCAAAAATCAGAGACTCTATTAACACTGTGAAATTCTAAAAAAGATCATTTTTTGAGAAAGACATTTCTGCTAGGTGCCAAGGGGGTTAATTTTCACGCTAAGGGTTGGAGCCCAAAAATCAGTGTTGGTATTTTTGAGGAGCCCAAAAATCAGAGACTCTATTAACACTGTGAATTTCTAAAGCAGATCATTTTTTGAGAAATCATATCTGCTGGGTGCCAAGGGGGTTCATTTTGAGGTTAAGGGTTGGAGCCCAAAAATCGGTGTTGGTATTTTTGAGGAGCCCAAAAATCAGAGACTCTATTAACACTGTGAAATTCTAAAAAAGATCATTTTTTGAGAAAGACATTTCTGCTAGGTGCCAAGGGGGTTAATTTTGAGGTTAACGGTTGGACCCCAAAAATCGGTTTTGGTATTTTTGTGGAGCCCAAAAATCAGAGAATCTATTCACACTAAGAAATTCGAAAAAAGATCATTTTTTGAGGTCATATCTGCTGGGTGCCAAGGGGGTTGATTTTCACGCTAAGGGTTGGAGCCCAAAAATCAGTGCTGGTATTTGTGAGAAGCCCAAAAATCAGAGACTCTATTAACACTGTGAAATTCTGAAAAAGATCATTTTTTGAGAAAGTCATTTCTGCTAGGTGCCAAGGGGGTTGATTTTCACGCTAAGGGTTGGAGCCCAAAAATAAGTGTTGATATTTTTAAAGAGCTCAAAAATCAGAGACTCTATTCACACTGTGATATTCTGAAAAAGACCATTTTTTGAGAAATCATATCTGCTGGGTGCCAAGGGGGTTCATTTTGAGGTTAAGGGTTGGAGCCCAAAAATCGGTGTTGGTATTTTTGAGGAGCCCAAAAATCAGAGACTCTATTAACACTGTGAAATTCTAAAAAAGATCATTTTTTGAGAAAGACATTTCTGCTAGGTGCCAAGGGGGTTAATTTTGAGGTTAAGGGTTGGAGCCCAAAAATCGGTGTTGGTGTTTTTGAGGAGCCCAAAAATCAGAGACTCTATTCACACTGTGAAATTCTAAAAAAGATCATTTTTTGAGAAAGTCATTTCTGCTAGGTGCCAAGGGGGTTGATTGTCACGCTAAGGGTTGGAGCAGTGTTAATAGAGTCTCTGATTTTTGGGCTCCTCA
>CAKNXH010002411.1:501939-628217 GCA_932178445.1 Andricus quercusramuli
ACTTTCTCAAAAAATGATCTTTTTTAGAATTTCTCAGTGTGAATAGATTCTCTGATGTTTGGGCTCCTCAAAAATACCAACACTGATTTTTGGGCTCCAACCCTTAGCGTGAAAATCAACCCCCTTGGAACCAAGGATATATGACTTTCTCAAAAAATGATCTTTTTTAGAATTTCGCAGTGTGAATATAGTCTCTGATTTTCGGGCTTCTCAAAAGCTCAACACAGCTTTGTTTTCGTGTTTTCCATGTTTGATTTTTGATTTTGGGGATGTTTTGTGTACTTGGGGGTGGTTTTTGAAAATTTTGTTTGGTGCATTCGAGAGCCCAATATAAGAAAAAAATCATGACACACTTTATTTTTTTTCAGATGTAATTTTTGACAAGGGGTGGTTTTTGCTCATAGGGGGTGGTTTTTCGAATTTTTTTTCTGTGAATTTGAGAGCCCAAATTAAGCCCGAAATTGTGGTGCATTTAAGTTCTTCCTGGTTTGTTTTTTTATATAGGGGGTAGTTTTATTTCCGCTAGGGGTTGTTTTTGGAAATTGGTTTTTGGCGCGTTCAAGAGCCCAAAAAAAGCCCAAAATTCTGTCGTCTTTGATTTTTAATTTTTTCAAATTTTTATGTAGTGGAGGTGCTGGCTTGATTCAAGCCAGCACCTCCACACAAAATTTGAATTTTCAAAAAAATTAGTGGAGCCCAAAAATCGGCAATACGGCCCAAAAAAAGCCCAAAAAAAGCCCAAAATTCTGATGCCAAAAAATTTGGGAATTTCGATTGTGGAGGTGCTAGCTTGATGGACCTCTCATCCCAGTTCATCCTATGTCCCAAAGACCTTAACAAGAATTGAAGTGCTTTAAATTTTCTGCAAAATAAAAATAAAAAAAAAAAAAAAAAAAAAAAAAAAAGGGATAAAATTTTTATCTCCAAAAGTTTGGGAGTTATGGTCTTAAGAAGTCAATTTTAAGCGAATCATTTGAATGAAAAAAAATATTAATTAAAATTTCTCTTTTTTCAAAAGAACTTACTTCCCCAGCGTTTTAGGTGAAAGTTGCCAGTCAGTTATTTAAGGAAGAATTTATTTTGAGTAGATTTAAAAGGAAAACAATGCTCTGGATGTAATAGAACCAAAATTATGGCCTTCTGAATATGATCCTTTTTTATGAAATTTTGATCAATATCATTTTTTAAAATAAAATTGATCGTTCTTTAAAAGAACTCATTTTCCGAACAACTAAGGAGAAAGTTATAACCAGATAGGTTAAGGAGGACCTGATTTTTTTAAAATCTAAAAAAAATAATGCTCCAGCTCTAATCGCATCGAAATTATGGCCTCCTAAAAATAACGCTTTTTATGCAATTTTGTTGAATTTTTTTTTAATTTTTCGTTTCTGGAGGATGAGACATGGAAAAATGTTTTTATCATATTGTGTATCTTGTGCTTGAATTAAATAAAGACCTAATTAATTTACTTATGAACTGAAAACTTTTATTAACGATATTCTGAAAACATGATTGTGAGCTTAAAATGAGTGAACAGACTTCATCATCCAGGCGCGGATCCAGAGGGGGGGCCACGGCGGCTTGGCCCCCCCCCCAAAGCCCAGACCCGAATTTTTCAAATAAGATAATTGAAGTTTACTATCCCACCATAAAGAAACTAATTCGGGAGGATTGCGGCGAGTTAACGTGCTTAAATTCGCCCGAATTCTGCTTTCTGATTCGTTGAAACGAACTGAGCCAGCGCGAATTAAATGCTTGTCAATTTGCCTTAATTCGTGGTCAAGGTAATTTCGAAAAAAATTAATAAAAATTGCATGCATCGAGTCTCGAACCAGCGATCCCAAGTGTGTAAGTCCAGAGGACAACACTGAGCTACAGAAAACATTAATATATATTAACAACAAATCCTATATGCGCCCACGCTTGAGTTATACCTTAAGAATTCGATTGAATAGGCCAGTTTTTAAGTGTATTCGCGCTGCGAATTCTGGCGAATTGGAGCTTGACTTACAATCTAGCGGATTAAAATGAATTGGCCGACACTGAAATTTTTGACACTTTCAAATGAATAAGGTCCCCTAAAATATTTTCGCTGAATTCAGACAAATAGGATATTTTAAGACTATATTACTCTGCACGAATTTACACACATAAAAAGCAAGAAAATTGCCATCACGATTACTGGGACTAAGGTCACGATTACTGGGATGTCTACCTTAACTGCATAAATTAAAAAATGGGAAAATTAGTGTAATTAAAAAAAAAACTAAAACATAAGGTGTCAAAATACTTTTAAAAAGAAGTCAAAAACTTCGGAGAAAGCTTACTATTTTGAAATTTATCAATATTTTTAAAAACATTAAAATGTGTTTGCTATATTGAACAGAAATTTCACAGAAAAAACAAAGCGTGAATCTAATGCTAATTTTAGGGTACCATTTCCCTTCAAAAAAAATTAGTCTTGGTAGTGTGAATGGTACCACTACAAAAGGTATCATTTCCCTTGGATTTGGGGTATGAAAAGTCACCTGTAGTCAATTTTTTTTACAGTTTTTGCGGCAAAAATAATAAGTGATAGTTTCGTAGCCCAACTCCGAGCGAGATGGAACCCCATGTTAAAATTAGGTGCAGCAAAATTTATCCCAGAGTTTTTATTGTGTTAATTTAAAAACTTCAATGTCCGGGAAACCAGGAGATGATCAGAATTTTTTGAGAGCTGGAAATAACAGTGAATTTATTTTTTGACCGGTATTTTTACAAGTTTTTCAAAGAAAAACCTATCCAATCATTTGAAATATCACAAATTTCATGTCACAAGATATATAATGCAATTCAACATAAGTTTCATTTCAACTTCTTTTTAAATGCTAAGTTCAGTTGTTAACTTTTTCAATTATGAAATCATTCAGTTTGCAATGTGGAATTCGAAAATCTTTTACGATCCAAATTTTCCATTTTACATCTTTATTTTTGAGGGTACATTTTCAATTAAAAGAATGTTGAAGTGCAGTTTTGAAGACTTACACAATACTCGATTAATATCTTTCGAAACTGAAAATTTTCGACAAAAAATGTTTTAAGTTGATCAACTGTAAATATAAATTAAGTAATGATTTTAAAAATTAAACTGTAGTTCGTGTATTCGCAATTGAACAATAATTGATTGATTTTATAGCACGATTCTGAATCTGATGAAATTAAACAATTTACAGATTTTGACGTTAAAAATTGAACTGTTTTAATTCGAAAGCCGTAGTAGTTAACAAAATGTAAACTTCCGATTGAAACTTTATAAATTATCTGCTGTTTCAGTCTAAAATATACCATTTTTAACGACTTCAATTATGAAAATTATTAATTAAAAAAAAAAAACAATTTTTTAATAGTCAGCAAAGTTTGACTGTTTATTTAAAATGAACAATTATAAATGAAATACTGAAATCCGAACAATTTGAAACTGAATTGTTTGAAACAGAAAGCCTTGAATCGTTAAAATTTCGGAGAGCTGAACGTTACAATGTTAATTTTAATTGTTCTAATTTAAAATTTTGTATTTGCAAGTGAAAATGTTGAATATTGATGTGTAAATAACAAATAAAAATGTATCCATTCAGAAAAAATTCGAGTAAGTTGAGGAGATATATTTAGAAGTTTTTAAATAAAATTTTGAAGCTTTTAAGGATTTTGTAAGGTCTTAAGATAATACAAATATTGTTTTAAGATTCGTGGGAAAATTTTCGAATGATTTTTATTTTAAAAAATTAATTTCAACAGAATATTTGAAAATATTTTAAAACGGACGCAAATTTTGATGAACAAATAAAAATTGAACAGTTATAAATTTGGAAAAAATTGATTTTCTAGTAAAAAAAACAACATATTTTTAAGAGAACGTTTTAAAAGATTTCAAAAAAAATTTAAATGTATAAATAACAATTGAATAATCATTCATTCAAAGCGATTTAAACTTAAAATAATTCAACTTCTAATTTAAAAAGTGTTCAATTGAAAAAAATTATAATTTTTCAATTTTTCCAGGATTTCAACCGGGAATATGAATATCGCAAAGAGTGGAAATATACGCCTAAATTTTGCTCTTTAAAAATAATCGTTTTATAGTTTATGCTTGACTTCGAAAATTGTATGAGTATTTTATACTTGTTAAATAATGATTATACCATGACATGCAAGACGCAGCTTGTAAATATAAAAACATGGTTTTTATTGAAACATTTGTTTATTATGTTTATAAGATTTGTGAATAATATATTTTTATAATTTTTAATAAACATTCAAAGCAAATAAATAACTATAAAATGATTATTACCTTCTCCCCCTCCCCCTTAAGAGTGGAGGGGAAGGGGAATTATTGGATGGCCCCCCCTAAAGCCCTTCTCTGGATCCGCGCCTGTCATCATCTTCAATGCTCAGGAACTTATTCCTTTTTAAAAATGAGATATTTCATTTTACGAACTGATACGATTTTGATTTCGTATTTAATTTCTTGTAAAAATGATAATTAACATAATTTCATTATAAGAGGATCATATTCAGAAGGCCATAATTTCGATGCGATTAGAGCTAGAGCATTATTTTTTTTAGATTTGCTAAAAAACGGGCCTTCCTTAACCTATCTGGTGGCAACGTTCTCCTGAATAGCTTGGAAAATGAGTTCTTTTGGAAAACGATACATTTTATTTAAAAAATTGATATTGAACAAAATTTCATAAAAAAGGGCCATATTCAGAAGGCCATAATTTTGGTTCTATTACAGCCAGAGCTTTGTTTTCTTTTTAGATCTACTCAAAATGAAGTCTTTTTTCAATAACTCATTATCCACTTTCACCTAAAACGCTGAAAAAATGAGTTCTTTTGAAAAACGAGAAATTTTATTCATAAAATTGATGTTAAACGAAATTTCATAAAAAAAGGATCATATTCAAAAGGCCCTAATTTTGATTCTATTAGAGCTAAAGCAATGTTTTTTTTACATCTACTCAAAATTAAGTCTTCCTCAATTAATTATTCGATCATTTTTACCGGATGCGCATAGGGAATAAGTTATTTCCCTAAAACTTCATACATATTTTTTTTCATTCAAATTAATCGCTGAAAATCGACTTCTTAAGACCATAACTCCCAAACTTTTGGAGATAGAACATTCTATTTTTTTTTTGCAGAAAATTGAAAGAACTTTAATTCTTTTTAAGGTCTTTGGGACCTAGGATGAACTGGAATCAGGCAATTCTCAAGAAACTGGTTTTTTCCCACGTTTTTCACCATTTTTCAAAATAATTGAAGGGTTTCAGTTCTCGTAAGAAGTTCAGCACCTGTAACCCTTTTTTGGATGCCAAACTGAATGGTTTGAGCCAATGAAATTCTACGTTCAACTTATTTTCTTTAAAATATGTTAATTAACCTCTTCAAAAAAATCAAAAAAAGAGTTTTCTCAAAAAGGGCTCAGTGATTTTTTTGTTTTTGGGTTCAAAATGATCGTGGGGCATCCCAGAAGTATAATCAGAAAAAAACCGGCATATGCAAGCCCTTTTAAGTTGAAGTCAGTCGCGGCACACCGTGAAGATCTTCAATTTGAACCATTCCCGAAAGAAATCGGACTAATAGAAAAACTTCTAGTATAGTCGTCTAAAAAACGAAATTTCCTCATTCTTTCTTACTTTTCAATCTTTGATAGCAAAAAACATCAGCTTGACGTAGACATTTTTTCTGCACATCTACATATGTCAAATGCTTCGATTCGAAACATCTTCTATGAAAATCGATCTAGAGGAAATGATTCAAGCATAGTGGTATACAAAAATGAAATTTTCTAATTTTCTTCATTAGGAATGTGCGATAATAAAAAACATCAGTATGATATAACAAATTTTATTTTTTAATGCACATTTATACGTCAAGATCTTCAATTTGAGCTATCTTTGGAAACAATCGATCAAAAAAAAAAAAAAAAAAAAAAGGATTCCAACATAGTGGTCTAAAAATGTAATTTCCTTTTTATTTTATTCTTCAATCTTTGATGTCAATATATTTCCTCATTCTTCTCCCTTTCAATCTTCGTCAACCAAAAATATCAGTATGACATATCAAATTTTATTTTTCAATGCACATCTACATACCAAGACCTTCAATTTGAGCCATTTTCGACTAAAATCGGATGATTTTTAGGGTTTGATAAACCCTGTACCTGTCAGCTAAAAGTGAACTTATCTTTTGATACAACATTTAGTAGAGAAACACTATTTCTCTCACTTTAGAATAATTTGCATGGTTTTGCTCAATTCTTCCTCACTTAAAATTGACAGAAAATTTAAAGTCGATTTCAGAATTGAATTGGATCCTCATTACATGAAAAAAATCGCACGTTGAGATGTAATTATGACTTTGAATAACGAGAAACGTTTTATTCATAATTTTCTTATTGGATGCTCATAAATCATGATTCAGTCAATTGCTACAATGTTGCAAGCGAGAAGATAATTGCTGCCATAACACTCATGGCCCTTCCTTCTGATTAAAAGCTTCGAGCCCTCTAGTGGCGATTACAGTTTGAATTGTGACGAGCTCTTCAGGTGCAAGTTTAAGGCAGGATGTTCATGGAAAATTGCATTGGATACATCGAGTTCTCTTTCGAATGGTAATTTCTTTTTTATTCCGTATGTGTTTTGAAAAAAACTTCCGTTAAGACAAAGCCAATTAAAAAGAAAACGAACAAATATTTTGAATAGATCTTGGTCGATGGAATTACGGTTTTTGATCTACTTAATTATGAATCTCATTTCCCTCCATAGTTTGGTGGAATCTGAACTGTGTTCGTACTCCAGCGGAGTTACAGAGAGACTTTTTTCACAGCTAAAGATTATGTACATTTTAGGTTAGACTAAGTAGAACAAAAAATTATTTCACTACGCTGTTTAACAACATAAAATCAATGAAAAAATATAATTGGATGAAGTTGAGATTTTTTTTGCGGCAAGACCTTGAGATAATGTGCTCAGTGCACTGGAGGTCGTCTGCATTCACGTGGCTTAAATTAATTTGCGAGCCATGCTCGACCACAAAGACGACAAATACGTGTGTGCGGCACTGATCGCAATTCATTAATTACAGGGTATGCCAGCCTCTTATTTGTTCTTGGACCAGGGGCGTCAGTTACACTGGGATCTTGATATCCGGTTCCCAGGTGGGCAAAGTCAGTGACAGGATTCAAAACCCGAGGTGCTCGCACTCCTTTTTTTTTTACCTAACCACCTTCTCCCCATCGTCTTCTTTTTCTCTTTCTGGGACTTAATTTACAAAATGTACATTGTAAAACAAGTTACCGAGTTCGGTTCATAGGAATCTGCTCGAGTGATCTAATAAGAGACTTTACTCATTTTTATCAAGATCGAAATGAAATCTTCTTCCTTCTGAACTCTTTTACGCACCAAAAATAGAACATGAACAATTCACAAATCAAAATTAGACTTCCTACTACCTCCTTTGCGACTCATTAAAGACAAATTTTATCAAAAAAAGGAAAAAAGTGGAAGATAAAGGAGAGAGAAAGGGAGGAACCACTCCTCAAAATGCCGTTCAGCAAAGGTGGATTACATTAGGTGGATATAAACTACCAATTCGAAAATATCGGAATATTACGTTTTTTTTGCGAGATTTTTGTATAAAGTTGATATTTTGCCTCTAACTTGCCTTTATTAGATGCAAAATTTTATTACCTCTCGTGCTATTATAAGGAACAGCTTTTAATTACTTTATTGTACGGCTGAGTTTAGATGTTTAGTGATTTTTGATTTGGATCAGTAAATATTAAAAAAATGTATGTCATGAAAAGTTAAGTGCGTCCTTGTGCATTCTCAAATTTTCAACTTTTGAGTAATTTGGTAGAAATCTTGTGGGAGATTTCAGTTCAGGAAGTTGGTTGTAAAAATTAAATGCAAGATCTGTCATTAATTCTAGATTTCTGGTAATGAGAATGCAGTCTGTAAAAAATGCGAGGATATTAATCGATACTTATCACGCGATATTGTCATAACATAGTCGGCATGTCACCTTTTCCACAAATTTATGACCATGCATGCATTAATTTGCCAAGCCGATGGATCGTAGAATCGTTAGGTGGGCTACGATGAAATGCAGGAGCATCATGGTAATAAATATTTATAAATATCATGACATCCTTCTGCCATGCATTTTTTATGCACTTCCTATTAGCGTAAATTATTTTCTTGTGCATACATCGAATTTATGGCATGTCTCGAATCTTTAATACCTCTTATATTACAACGGTAAAACTTTTCAGAATCCATACATTCTATAAGATTTCCATCTTCCTCTCTTTTTTTAGTTAAAAGTTTTGTAAATGCCACACAGAAAAAAATAAACTTTTATCGAGAAAATACAAACGGTGTCAAAAGCTACTGAATATAAAATGCGTATAAAAGCTGCTTGTTCTAGCAATCTTTCTTTTTACAATTTGAAGTAGTAATGCTGACTTTAGGTTTTGTATATTTCACGACCACTATCTTACTGAGTATCAAAAACTATTTAAATTATTTCTTATACAATGTGAACAAGAAAACTTCAAGTTAACAATGCTCAAAAGTGATCCTGACAATCCACTTTTTTCCGTGATCGTGAACATAGCTGAAGTTCGTAATGAGTTTGTAAGTGAGCTAAAAAAATTGAAATCCTAATTTTTTGTGTGTATATCTTGGAAATTTCTCTTAAATTTTGCCGTGGAGAAGACCATATAATTCAATTTCGATTGTTTGATTTATAAGGGTTGACACTTTTTAATTCTTCAATTTTTCAGGCTTTAGAATATACATATTTTCGCTCTGAACGCTTCAACTGCTAAAATATGAAGTTTTTAGTTGTACATTTCGAATTTTTTGATAATTTTTTATCCTAATAAAATCCCCTAAGTCTTGAAAATAGTAAGGGATTGAATTTGAAAAGATTACATTCTGTTAATTAACAATGGATATTAATATATTCAAATACCTATATGGAAAACTGTCGAAAGAAAAAAAATAGTTTCATCGCGAAAAATTTTCGTGCTGGACTTTATTCTTTAATCTTGAAGAAATTAAAAAAAAATTGTTCAATTTCGAACTTTAGGTAACTAAAAAATGTGTGATTATTTTATTTTGCCCACGTGCGAACAAAAAATTATTGTCAGTTTTCAACAATTCATTTCAAAATAAAAAAATTTGAACTCTTATTTGAACAATTCTTAAATTTCGAATAACTTGAAACTTTGATATTGTTTCATTTTCAACACATTATTGAATTTTAAGGGTATCCACAATTTGAAACTGTTCCATTTGGTACAAATCACGAAATTGGATAATTTTCACAATATACAAAATTTGTGCTCGTAGAATTTCATTCATATTCAAATTGGTTCATTTGGTACAAAAAAATGAAAGTCCAAGAATAATGTTTTTGAAATATCAGTCTGTAAACATTTTGAGTCGGAAACACAGAATTACAAATTGGTTTAAATATCAGATTGTTGTATAATATACGTTTGAATAAGTGCTGTGTGCTTCAACCAATTAACCGTTCAACAAATGCCGTCCAAACAAAAACGGTCAAATCAACCTGAGATTAATTGAATTAATTCAGTTAAAACAGCTAAAACAAATAAACGATCAAAACAAATAATCGGTTAAGAATCAATCACCTGAAGTGCGGAGATTATTAAATATTTTATGATCGCGAATGCGATCATTTACGTACTGCAGGTGATTAGTTTTTTAATCGATTATTTGTTTTGATCATTAAATTGTTTTAGCTGTTTTAGCAGAAATTTTTCGATCAACTTATAGTTGATTTAACCGTTTTTTTGTTTGGCATTTGTTAAACGATTACTACTCGAAGCGCATAACACTAGTTTAAATGTTGAAATTAGAAAAATAATAAATTTGAAATTATTTCAACTTAAAAGTTTAAAACAAAAATTACATTAATATATGGTTTCTTGAATATAAGTAATTATAATAAGGAAAGGTGGGGACGCGGAAGATATAAAAAAGGACGTTTCCTTCCCTTATTTTTGCAGAAACTTTGTATTACATTTTAGGATCTAAGAAATAGGTTTGATATCCAGTGTTAATTATTCACCTTCAATATATGCTCTGGTGAAACTTGTACAATTTTCCTTTTCGTCAGAATCGCCGAGATATCTGGAAAATTTCAAAATATCCATTTGAAACGTAAAATCCATATCAAATTATCCAGAATCAAAGCTTATTGATTTTTGTAGTCTCTTGAATTTGAAGTCATACCAAATTTTCCTTTCCGGTAATCGAAGAAGAGGATATTCGCTATTTCCAGAGACTAGCTCTAAGAAGATGGAGGATTCTAAATCTAAATATATTGCATGGTTATATATATATATAGCTACATACTATGAAGTTACACAAACACAAATCTATCCTACATCCAAGGGAATGTCGGTTTCGCTTACAAGCTCGACTTTGTCATCCGAGTTGAGTCGGGACTGCATACTAAGTGAGAATATGTACTTTCGCGCACGCAATTGGATGCCTGAAAAAATAACTCAAAAAAATAATTTGATTGGATGTACTCAGCACTAAATTTCTTTGACTCACGCGGAAGAAACTAATAGTTGAACCAACGATGTTTATGCCTGGTCTAGTCACAAATATTGGAAACGAACCAATGATATTGGCAAAATCTCTAAAATAGGGATTTGCAACATTTAAAAATCGTTAAAGGAAGGTATTTTATACATAGATGAAATCGAAAAATTGTAAGTATCATAATGTGCTGATTAAATAGAAATAATTTTGACAGAGGCTTGAATTGTTAATAGTTTTTTAATTCAGTTTAAATTACTGAAGTCAAACAAATTTAATTACACATTTTAATTAATGAAGTTTAAATTAATTAATTAAATCAAATTATCGACCTTACGTCGTTTCTCAGATTTTACAGTTGACGTTTGTAATTATAAATGTTAAGAAGGTCTAATTGACATAAAAATAACTGGAGTCAATAGCAGAACATCTTTTAAAATTAATACATTTTTCCAAAACTCGTGCGGAGACCTACAGTTTGAGGCGTGTTTCAAATCTCCAAAGCCGCGGTAGAATTACATCGAAGAATTTCTATTGGCACAGGGATCGAACCCCAGACATCCGGCTCGGAAGCATGATGTGCTGTCGCCTGACTCACCAAGGATCTTTTTATGGAGAATAGTGAGATATCATATTTGCATATTTTCTTGCCAAAAAGGGATACTGAACCTCTTTTCTGACGCATTCATAAACTCTAAATGATTAACTTCTATTTTAAGGAAGACTGCGATTGAAAAAAAAGTAACATGTTACTATGATGTTACTTTTTCAGGATCTCCTTCATTTAAAAAATTTTTATTGAAATAGATTGCCAACCGAGAAATTTAGAATTTATAATATTATTGAAAAAAGTAGCTGGTACTCAAATACAGCGAAGTAAACTAATAATAATTAGATTTAGATGCTGAAACTTTCTGAGAGTTCTTAAAAAATAAATTTGAATTAAGTAACGCAATACTAATTTGCATATTAGTATAAATGTTTTTTTAATGTAAATGCAATATTTGGTTTGGTTGTTTAGATTTACGGGTTTTACGAGTTATGCATTAAGGAAAATCTTCTATTCCTTTTGTAGTAATTTTGTAATTCTTTTGTAGTAAGTGGTTTTTTTGCGAAACCTTCTTTCTAGTCTTAAAATAAAATATCAGTCGGGGAGGTCAAACGGAATTTGTCATTTCGTCCAAGAATGCAAAAATAAGCAAACATTTTTTTTTTCAATAACTGATTTTCTCAACGTCTTGGTTTTTCTATGAAATTATAATCACTTTATACTCACTTCTATACATTTTTCAGAAATAAAAGTGGGATTTTTCTGAAAAAGAAACAGAAAAAATCAAATTTTTATCTAATGAAGTGCAGTACCAGAGAATAGAATGAGTTATGAACGTGATTTTTACAGATTATATGGGGGAAGGGGTGGGGGTACATGAAACTTTTTGTCTCTCTTATGACATATTTTACTTATGGACTACAAAGAAGATTTTCCGGAAGGTTTCGAATTATTGTCACCAAAATTCTAAAAGTCATCAAAGTAAACAATAACGAAAAAAATTCAAATAAAAAAAATAGTATTAAACAAACCATTTCTATAATTCAAAGCAGAAAAATGTCATTGTTTGAAATCAAACGAGTTTTTATTTCTTTGAAGGTACTTTCAATTTGAATTCTAAAAAAGGAATTCAAGAACATAATTTCTTAAATTTAAGCATTATTTTTCACTGGGTTTACTTTGCATTGCGTGCAGGAAAGACACATAGACAGAGTCAATATACAAGAGAGAAGTGAAGGGAGAAAAAACACAGGCTCCATTCATGCTTCCTTGCCTTGCTGCTTGCACACTATGTATTACAATCTACGATGTACGATCTACACTTTGGTTTAATCTTCCATCTTCAATTTTACAGATAAAAAAAAGACTTATGTCTAAAAGTACGCTGAAAACGTCTTTTTTTATCGTGAAAATTTATCAAGTCTGAGTGACTGGTTCGATATTATGCAAGGTGTTAGAAAAGGATGCGTTATGTCCTCATGGCTATTTATTATACTCATGGACAAGTCTCTAAGAATGGCCCTTTTCGACGAAGAAGAATGGATCTCGGGACAGTGAGGGTACGTGGGTTAGATTTCGCCTTTGATAAGGTTGTCATGGCAGAGTCAATCGAAAACTTGCAAAGAATGTTCTGAAAACTGTATACAAGCATGAAGAACATGGGTCTCAAAATTCACGTAAATGAAACAAAATTATGGTGTTCGAAGGAAAGGTTGAGAGAACAATGTGCAACATTGTCCTAAATGATGAGAGAATAGAACAAGTTGATTAGCTGATAAGCATGTATATTGGTAGCCTATTCATTAGTGACGGAAAGATAAATGGGGAGTTAGATAGTCGTATAAACGAAGGTAACAAGGTTATTAGTAGAGCAGGGCCTATTATCAGAAGTGAAAATATTTCAAGTAAAGCTAAAAGGGCAATACATAATTCTATATACATATCAACTGTGTTGTACAGTAGCGAGACCTAAACCTATCAAGAAAAGGGAAGGAGTAAAATTAACGCGATTAACATGAAATTCCTGCCTATGATATGCGGCAAAACATTGATGGACAAAGTGGGTAATGAGATTATCATCAAAGAATGTGGTTTAGAGGAGACACTAGTTGACTTATATGAAAGAAATTCTTTGACATGGTTTAGGCAGTGTGCCCAGAGGCAGACTGCGGAAAGAATAGTTAGAATGTGTAAATGAGACCCTAATTCGAAGAGACATAAGAAGCCATAGAAACACAAGAGCCAGCATGAAGAAATGTATGGATCTGAAGGAAGCAAGTGACGTATTCCGAGACAGAAATGTGGGGCGACAAATAGTTTATAAAAAGAGTGTAAGTAGAGTGAATGACGCCTGCAACAAATGACCTTGTATACTTATGAGCCCCAGCGGGGAGCTTCACATGATGACTTTGTGAGGCTCTTCACTTGGCGTGATCACTAGAGAGATCGATCAGCAGGTTGGGTCATCTGTGTTAAGTCGGCATTCTGGGTCGAAGCAATCTTGAAAACTATACCCTCCCCCACATTAATCCCTTTTTCACTAAGTGAGTCACGCTGATACCGGAAGGGAGATAGCCTAATGGTATAATAATCATAATAATAATATATAGTACATATAATGGATATGAGATCAAAAATGTATTACGCCGTGAAACGAAAGTTCCCTGTTCATGGATAATCACCCTTGCGAGTCAATTTTTTTTTCGAACATTTTTGTAGTCAAAATGGTTTTTGAAAATGAAAAACATCCCTGGCTCGCGCTTGGAGGTATAAGAAGTCGCGACTCAAAGTCGCAATATCGCAATAGTAACTTCAAGTTTCAAGGGCAGCCACTCTCGGCTGATAATCTTTTTGCTTTCAACACATTCATGTTTCCGTATACCTACGCATTTCCAGGTGGGCCAATGACTTCAATCTGACTGTGCGTCGTTGGCATAACCGGAAATTCTGCTGCGGGTGATAATTGGAACCGGAATACAGTTAAATAAAACGGGATACAAAATGAGCAATTATATTAAAATGAACATAATAAGTCTTGGAAATAAATTATTATAAACATTATTTCATAACATTTATGGGTAATTATTTTGTTTGAATTCTATGATAGTGAAACCTACAGTCATCGATTTTTATTCAAACCTTTATATTCGTGCTCGTAGCAAACGCAGGAAATCTGCGAAAGCATTTGTTTAAAAAACAGATCTTAAGACGGTTTTGAAGTTTCTATACCACTCTTTAATTTTTTTTAACAAAAAACATTCAAGGAACACAAAATAGTTAGGAGTTATAATTAAAAAACGCTAACAACTCCTGCACTCAGAGAAAAGGTTATCTTGAAACAAAAGCAGGGACCCGACCGAAACTTTCGTTCCATTTCGTTATTGACAGAAAAAAATTATTTTTTATTAAACATTGATCTGCTATCTCTAAATTTACACAAAATTAGATAATTTTGAAACGACATTAATAATTGGATCAAAAATACGTTGTTTAGCTGGCAGTAATGAAATGGAACCAAAGTTTCGGTCTGGTCCCTGAACAAAAGCATCGTTCTTTTTCAGAGAAATAAAATTCCTTTTGACCTTAAATTTGAGAGGAAATTCCATTTGTGTCAAGAAGCATCATTCTGGCACAAGAGTATGTGTTTGGCATAAAGACGTATGCGTAACGACCTTTACATAGTTAAATAAAAAACTGTGATGCGATATGATTATTATCAAAGAAAAATTCATCTCCACGTTACATTTTTTTATTTATGATATTAGTTTAACATAGTTTTATTTTCAGCCAATGATCGTAGGCAACAACATCCTCATTATGTCAGCCTATGGAAATGTCGGTGAAACTTTTTTATTTCGACCTGGTGGAAAAGGGAGAACAGCATTGTTTTAGTTTGTGTTGTGTTATCTAATTAAAAACTGCTAATTTCAAGTAGTATATAGGTTACTAAGAGAAAATCTATTGAGTAAGTTAGTCTACATTAGCGGAGGAAATTGCCAATTTGATTAACTTGGGATGAAAAACATTTTATAGAACCTTGAAATACCCCTCAATTTAAAATGTATTTTAGTTTTTAAATTACCGCTGCGCGCCAGTGATCGTGATCATATACTGCAACAGGCGCTTCATGGAACATCACTAAATCAAGATGTTGAGGTTCCTCAATCTCTGTTGTACCCATTTTATGAATTTGCCTATTCTGCATTGTTCCAATAGGGGGTTCATGACGGTTACGTATCACTTGAGCACCATCAGGAAGATAGACTTGATCCTCTGCTGGTGGAGGTTCTATTTGCAGTACTGGATCTCGACCTGATCCAATGAGAAAAATATACTTGATCTTCAATTAATTTAAAAATAAACAAAAAATCATTAACTCAGGTCTACTAAAATTATATTAAATTGTAAGTTTACTATAATAATTGTCAAAGAAATTGAATTTTGAATTTTTTGTTCTGAATCCCAACAATGTTTTATTGATTCATAAAAGTTATACATACTAAGAACTTGAGTGAGAGCGTTTAATAGTAACATGAGTCTCTAGGCACTTCACGTTTTTTGTAAACACAATTAATTATATATAACACCCGAAGAGCGGATTCAGATTACGTTTTTTTTTTTTTTTTTTTTTTTGGTGGAAGGGTATCTAAAAATCACACTTACGATGTGGTAACAGCGTCTCGAATTCATAAATCACTTCATTTACGTTAACTCCAATTATGATGTTGTCGAACACCATTAATTTTCGATATTTTACTTCAACAGTAAGTGCAACTTCCGGGGTTTCTCGCGGCTGCATTGGACTTGATTCTGTAAGAAAAAATATATGGAACTTTTTTAAAGAATTTGCCTAATAAAACCCAAAAATTTGTTATTGTTGCGGAATAACGGGGAGGTGTGGAATGGAATCGGAATAGAAGGGGGTGAAATATGACGTAGGTGGGTGTTAACACAGATTGTGACATCACACATGGAAAATATAAATTTGAATATTATTTTTTTAAGTGCTCAAAGAAATATTTATTTAAGAAGTAAAGCTCTTTATTCCTTTTTTTATGAATTCCTTCTTTCCTCTTCTTTTGAAGGAACTCGCCATTTTTCTCAGTCTTTCACCTAAATGCGAACTGAATTAATAAGACCCAATAAAAACATCCAACTATTTTTCATTAAAAGTAAATTCTATTCAATTAAACAGTCTTATATTATGTTTTTGGTTCAGTGTTCATCTTCTATGGTTAAAACTTCTACTATCAGGTTGAACATTGAATTATTTTGTTGAAAATTTGTTTTTTTTTGTTGTTTCAAAAGTAATATTTTTCATGATAGTTTAAATATTCTATTTTTGATTGAAAATTAATCGTTTTTAGTTGCAAATTGATATATTTTGTTGTTTTGTCTTCTTTGTATAAAATTAATCTTTATAAATACAAATTTAGCAGCTTTGTTCAAAGTTGACCTAAATTTGTTAAAAAATCATTTCATTAGTTTGTAATCCACCTTTTTGGTCGAAAATTTAATTATTTTGTTGATAATTCGTTTTTCTTGGTTGAAAATTCATCTTTTGAGGGGAAAATTGAACACATTTATTTTTGGTGGAAAATTGATATTTTTTAGTTCGAAATTCAACTTTTTGTTTGAAAATTCTATTACTTTTCCAGAAAATTCTACTATTTGGTTGAAAATTAACTTTTGGGTTAAAAAAGTTGGCAATTTAAGTTGGTTATTACAAATTAGTCTTTTTGGTTTGTTTCATAATCTCTCTCGGTAGAAATTCGATCTTGTTTAATTAAAAGTGCACCTTAGTGGAGAAATCTTTTAAAGTTAGCTAGATCCAGACTAGACAGTCTGGAGTCTTATCCTGGGCTGGCCAATATACTTTTGTGAGATCAACGCCTAGATGGCCTAACCAGCGGCTTGCCAACCGCTATCTAGACACTCCAGTCAGAGTTAAATAAATAATAAATAGATGAATAAATAGTATATACTATGCAATAAACAAATAGTAGATAATATATAAATAATAAATAATAAATAAATTATTGAACAATATATTACTTCCTTATGGTACCCTGGTATGGTGTCAAAAATTGTAGGCCAGACTGCATTTTAAATTTATGAATATAATATAAATCTTTTTTCATCGTTTTTGATATTCTGTAAATATTTGTGACATGCACTGAGAAAAGCTTGATGATTGACACTTGGAAGATCAGGGCTAGACTAGACTGTCAAGAATAGACGGTCCAGTCTGTTTTGGTTGAGGATTCAACCCTTTTGTTAGAAGGTAGTCTTTTTATTTAATTAAACTGTTTTTAATTTGAAATAAAAACATTTTTGGTTAAAATATCATCTATAATATTTTATGTTGAGAATTAATCTTTTTTTATTGAAAATTTAACTACTTGGTTGAAAGTTGATCTTCTTTGTCATACATTTTTTATTTTAGGATTCTTTAGTTTCAAAGTCTACGATTTTGTCAAAAATCTAATTTACTTGTTAAAACTTCAACTATTTAGTTGAAACTTTGATTATTTTTTTACAAATTCAACTATTTTGTTGAAAATTGAATTATTTCGTTGAAAATTGAATTATTTTGTTGGAAATTTAAATGTTTTGTCGAATATTTGTCTTTTTAGGGTTTCGTAGCCCGGGAAGAAATACTTATAGTTTCGGTCGGGTGTTTGTCGGTCCGTCCGTCGTACGACTCAATATGGACACTGGGCCCAAAACTGACATAGGAACCAAAAACGATATAGGGCCCAAAACTGATATAAGGCCTAAAATAGACATAGGTTCCACATTTGGCACAGGGCCCAAAATTGACATACGGCCAAAAAGATACATAAGGGGCACAAATGGTACAGGGCCCAAAATTAATATAGTTCCAAAAATGGTACATAACCTTTTGGCGAAGGGCCCAAAATTGACATGAGGCTCAAGATTGATATAGGGCCCAAAATATACATATGGCTCACAATTGACATATGACCCAAAATTCACTGAGGAGCTAATATGGACATAGGGCCTAAAATTGACATAGCACCAAATTCGTTCTTTTGGATTGAAAATTCAATTGTTTTATAAAAAATTCGTCGTTTGCACTTGAGATGCAACTATTTGTTTGAAGTTTGATCTTTATCGTTTAATAATTGGCCGCGGCTACGTGTACATGAATTTCGGTACGAGTAGCCGGATTTTTTTTTTACGAATAGGGGAATTTGAAAAAGGGATTATTTTTATCGAAATTTCGGTACAAATATTTAGATTTTTAACTAGTTGGTTGAAATTTCATCTTAGTAGGTCGAAAATTCAACCATGTGGTTAAAAATTCTACTATTTGATTGAAAATTTAATTATTTTGTTGAAAATTCAACTTTTCGTGTTAATAAGTCATATTTTATATTCGAAACTTTAACAGTTATGTTGGAAATTCGTCTTGTGGAATAGAAAATTCCCCTTTTTTGGATAGGATTTTTTGTGTGTAGAAAAGTTTCAAGTATTCAGTTGAAAATTCATCTCTGCTGCTTGAAAGTTCAACTATTTGGTTGTAGATGCAACTGTTGGTCTGAAATTAGTTTTTGTTTAGAAGAGCAGTTTGTTTGAAAATTAATTTTTTTTTGTGTTTGAAAGTCCACTGCTTTCTAAAACATTCGATTTTTTAGCTTGCAAACTCAACTCTTTTGTTGAAAATGCACCTTTTTTGGTGAAAAATGAGTATTTTTTGGTTGAAAATTGAACTATTTTCTTGAAAATGCATTATATTTCATCTTGAAATCTTAAACGTTCATATTAAATTCAATATGGTACCTGTAAATTTTTTAAAAACTTATTTTCGTGAAAAATCAACTGATTCTTTCTGTTTTGGGAGCATTTTTGGCTGTCAAGTCTGCTAGAATATTATATTGGTACGCATGTTTTGTGTTTTATTTTATCTGGCCGAAAGATGAAATACGTAACAACAATGACAGTAGCATATGGTTCCGTAGTTATAAAGTTACTTTAATTTAATATTTTTGGAAAAAAACTCTCTTTTTAATAAAGTTGATATCTTAATGTATAAGAAATTTGAATACATTACTTATTTGTTATTATATTCTGCTTACCAACATAATGAAGAAATATCACAAAAGTGAAGAACAACGTATGAATAAACATCTCCATTTTGCTCCTGACAGAGAACTAATTCTATCAAAATTCTTGAGCTGTAACTGAGAGAATTTTGTGTACGTGTTGATTGTATATTTACTAGCCATTATCTTATTGTTGACAAAAATGACACCTACATTTAGATGGTAGCATGGAGTTGAGGCAATTAAGTGTTATTGCTTCAAGCGTATTCATATTGCTTTGAAACAGCAAACTTCACTCTCCTTGAAAATGCTAGAGTCGGAAATAGAACAGATCCAAACGTCAAAATTGAAAAAATGTCGCCTTCTGAAAATTTGGGCAGTCATCCAGATTTCTATAGTAAATTATGATTGGGTATATATTTAAATCGGCAGATAATATTTTTCGGGTTTTTGTTTGTACAATGTAAGTTGCTGATTAAAAACACAGATTTTTTATATGTGTATTTGTAATCTTTACTTTTTGGTTCGGACATTTAAATTTATACAAATGATGTTGGTGGAGGTTATCGTTATTTATTTTTGTTTATTTCAAGTGTCTAGTGCATTTACATTCGAACAGAGACAAAAAGATTAATTATAATATGAAATTTTTAGAGATTATAACAAAACCAGTAAACATGGAATTTCATATTTTGGTAAGCGAAATAAAGTAATTAAAATTAGGTACGTGAGCCTAATGAGTAGACACCAAAATCGATTGGCAAATAACATCCGTATGCACTAATATAATAAGTCCCCGAGATAACTTTTGTTCAAAAGTTAAAAAAAGTCCCCTGATTACGACAATCTTGTTTATTTGTTCAAAATCCTGCTCAGGCTTTGTTTGAATAATTTTTTTAACAATTTCACTATTTATTAACAAAAAAACAGAATCATTTTTAATTATTCATTGAAAAATATCTAAACTCTGGATTTATTTATGAAAAATATTTGAATAATTAATAATTATTGTGAATTTACAAATGATCATAGCAAAAACATCGGAAAGACATCCTTAGTTGATTATGAAACAAAATTGAGCATATTTGTTTAAACAATATCTAAAATCTGAATTTTTTAATGAAAATTGTTAAAATAATGAATAATTTAAAAAAAATTTTAAAGCATAATAGTAAAGAGTTATCGGAAAGATATTCTCATACCATTTCGTAAAGAAATTGAACCTGTCAAATAAATTCTAAATTCTGAAATATTACTAATTTATTAGTCCAAAACCCAATTACTAATTCAATTAGTAAAATTTATACTAATTTGGATCTGCACTGGAAATTTTTAAAAATGCCAACCCCTTAAATAGGCCACTTCAAAACTTCAAACACAGCTCATTTTTACAGTACTTAACTAAAATTTGTAAAGCTTTGTCGGAACAGCAAATTTCGCATCCGAAACATAATTTCAACAAAATAAAATGTTGAAATAATTGTTTTTAAAAGAACGGCCAGATAGGATTATTTGGTATATTATGCATGGGAAAAGTAATATTTGAACGTATGTTGCAAGAAATGAAAGTTATTATTATTAAAAATAGTGATAGTTAATTCTTCTTTTACAACGAAAATTGTTAGGATTCTAATTTATGTAATGAAATAATAAAATAAAATGAAAATTGTGTTCTAATAATAAATTCCGCAAGTGTTTCAGTGAATTTGGATATAAAAACAAATGATTCCGGGATCCCACCCCTGATCCTCTTTTAGTTCCGTGAAGTGAAGCCTCGGCTTCAGCAGAGATAAAGTTGGAACAACAAGAATAATTTCATTCGAAACCATACTCATAGTCTGACAAGGGTTGTCTGGCCAAAAATTGTTTGTTTCACCTCGTAGTATATTTATCGTTGGATAAATTATGGAATATTAGAAAGCATATCAACATAATATGCTCACAGTTCAAATAAAGTTCTCAGCAAAATAGATTTGGTTGATTCAACGTCATCTCTGTAGAGGTTTCAAGTATTAATTTAGTACCGCTCGAGATTATTGTTTCGAAGTCCTATTTCAATGTCTGAAATTAATTTTCTTTTGTACAGTGCGATTAAATATTTCATAATAACAGCTCGGATGAGTAAGAACAAATGCAATGACTATTCAAACTATTTTATTCATTTAACTGCAGACCAGTTTTATGATTGTAACAGTTTTTTTATTAACGTCTTGTTTCAATTATGTAGAGAAATATTTCACGAATCTCACTTCAACTGCATGAAACACGAGGCGAAACATGCATCTGTGGAAGCCTTATACTTTCGGCAAATCGATCGAAAAATAAATTGCGGTATAAATTTCGGATTCGAATTTATTTATTTGAAATGTTTAATTTGGAACACTTCTAAATTGAAGAATATTTAGTTTCAAAAGCCAAATTAAACATTTTTCATTTTTAAAATGTAAATTTGAGAAATTAATTTTTAAGGTTAAATTTTGCACTATTACACTGTTTACTATTTTCACATTGTTGATTATTCGTTTGCTATTTTCACATTTTGGTGCACTGAAAAGGTCAAAGCTGATCGTTTGAACTTGGCATAAAGTTCAAACATGGCGGTCAATATGATTTTCCAGCGCTCCCGTATTATTTAGTACCTAACCCCTAGATATAAGCCAATCTAAAAACAGAAGAAATCCGAACTTGAAATATCGTTGTAACATCCTAAAGGTCAGAAAAAAGCTGCGAGTCCAGGGGTAAGATTTGAGGGGTCCTAAGATCAGTGGTCAAAGGTAAAAAGTGAAACTGTCGCAGGTCAGAGATTATGTGAAAAATGTAAGAGATCGTATGATGAAGGGTCAAGGATTATAGGTGAAAATTCGTATGCCAGAGATCATGTCAATCATGTGATAAAAATAAAAGATCACGTGTCACCGTTCATAGGTTAAATGTCTTTCCCTCCGTTTTGATATAGCAAATGTTAAAATAATATATTCCAAACGCGTGGAAAAACAAAATGAATAAACCACGAATACACAACGAATATTATTATATATTGAATACTAAAAATAATAATAATTCTTGTTCGTTAATAGGCTGCAGATTTGAGAGCCGTCGGTATCAAGAAGGTGCTGCGGTTACAACTTCTGAGCCTTGTTTACAGTGCAGATGCACAGAAGGGTCGTTACGATGCAGATTGCGCGTATGTCCACGACTTCCAAACCCACCACCACCAGGTTGTCGTGCCCGGCCACCCGGAGAAAACGTGTGCTGTTCAGAGTTAGTCTGTGGGGAATCAGGTTAGTACGATACTTCCAATCGATTCACCTAATGCCTGATGCAAATTGCAAAATACAGTCCAGTTTCAATTCCGATGTTCTACTGATTCCATGCGACATTTCGCGACAAGCATTCTCTCATTCCTCACGGTCCACGCCAAGAAAGATGGAAATCGATTAGGTCGATCAGACTTTCAAATGACAAATATGAGCATACATAAAATACGTTTTCAATGTGGAAGCCTATTCACCTCGATAGCTGGTTTTTCGGATAAAGATTCGCTCTATGAATCGAATACTCCCGAGACTAAAGTTAGGCGTGGAAATTCAAAATTTATTCAGAGGAAACGATTTACAGAAGCGGAAAGTGATTGCCTGTCTATTAGGATCAGGAATTTTCTCTAGGAGAAAATTGCTGAATTATTAAAACCTCGATATCTTCCCGTGGAACTGATTTACATTGCATTCTGATAGAAGGATTCCGAGGAAAATTTCATCCTGGACTATAAAGTTTGGTACATTATTCCAGTTAAATTGAAATGTTCTCGTTGCTTCGTTTTAATCAGAGAAGTTTGAGTCACTTCTTTAACTTCAGTTTAACGTCACTATTCGTGTCGCTTCCCGGAGGTCAATTCATATAATAAACACGTTAAATACAGCAAACATTTGCCGGAAGGAAATTTTAGACTGAGTTTTTCAGGGTAATTTTAGGAGCGAACATTTTTAACAATTCAAATAGAAAATAAATATATATCTGTGATATGTGTATCTGATAGAAATGGATAAGGTGAACTTGTGGAGTGTGTTGCAGATGAGGCGGAAAATGTCTTGCGGCGGGCTGATCTTGGAACTGAACTAAGGAGTGAAGATGATGGTAGGATCCGTTTTTTTTAAATGTATTTACTTATTTTTTGTTTGAAAATCCAAAATGATTGGGTTATAATGAAGAAGATAATTTGATAAATTTTTTACATTATGAAATCATGGAATCTACATTTTAATCAACATTTTTTTCTATACATCTTATCGTGTGTCACTGGTTAATTTTTAACGTTTAGTAAAATATGTTCATTGACGTACGGTGCAAATCATCATTATTGTTGACTAATATTGAACTTAGTATACCTTTGTAATAAATTTAACAACCCTAATTAGAAACGATTGTCAAATTCTAGGAATTGCTCTGGATCACTGAGAATGATCAGTAGATAAACCCTATTTTGGTCAGCCAATGGATTATGTACTATATTTACTTTAAAGTTTTATATCATAATTGTTGAAATCATATAACTGGGCTTCGGCCTGTGCAAACATGACAGTAGTTTTTTTTAAATTTTATCAATTCTACTTATATTTACAAATCGGTTCTTTATTCACATCAGATAGTTTTGTAACAGATATAATTATAATCTTGCAAAAAATTGCTAAAGTCGCCAAAAAGTTAATTCTTTACAATAGTTATACCTAGAAGAATATTTTTCACGTTTCTTATTCAATATTTTTTAAATTTGAGGGTTCATTGCCAAAATGTTGAGTGTCTGAAATCAAATCATTTGTTTTGTTAACTTTTTTTATGCTGAAAATTTGATACTTTAAAATTTTTAATTTTTAGATAGCTATCTCCAAACATTCAAAAAGATTATCTCCTGACTAAAATGCTGCTATTGGATTTCAATTTCGATTAATTTCAATAATACTTGTATATTTTTTAAAAGTAAAAAATGTTCAAAATAAAATTCTTTTATTTTAAATCAGAGAAAAGCACCACATCTTATTTTGAATTAATTGTTTTCCACAGTTATTTCAACCGATTAAGATTGTCACTTTTGTCAATTTTGTCGGTTACAAGAAATTAATCAAGAATTTTCTAGGTAATAAATATGATAAAATGATTCTTGCACATAACATAAAATTCACTATAATTATTGCACTTGAAGAAAATATATTTTTCATTTTAGAGTCAGAAATTGAACTATTTCCTTTGTGATGTCAAAGAATAATTTCTTTCACGCAGGTACTGGCTTGATAAATTTTAGCATGTTTATGAAACCCTATTATATGTGAATAATTAATAAAAAGTAAAAGCAGAATAGCCAGGGGAAGAAGATGGACATTTTCGACAAGTACTGAAAAAATAGACGAGTCGTGAAAAGTCCCCTCCACCTTGGCGCACACGATATTTTTTATAACATGTGCATGATTTCAGACTTATTTGTAACACAGGCATGATTTCTGCTCACATACAAGAATTTGGAAAATTTTATTTATTTCGCATATTATTATAGGAAATTTGTTAAACTTATGGTAAATTTATAAATTATCAAAATTTTTGGAAATTTATGGTAAAATTATAAATTATCAAAAATTTAGGAAGTTTACTGTAAATGTACAAATTTCAGAAATTCAGGAAATTCATGATAAATGTATGAATGTATGAACTAGAAATTTTGAAAATTTCCTTACTTTAAAAAAAGTCAAAATTTCAAAAATTTGACAAACTTTGAAAATTTGATAGATTTTGAACATTTTCTAAATTTTCAGTCATTTATACTAACTTATTGCTTGAAGTTGGTCCAATCTGTTGACTCTAAAAACTATAAAAATCCTTTGAAGTTCCGTTCCACCTATTGCAATCATTCAAAATCTTCAAACCCGTGGATATACTTCAGAATCTTTTGGAACTTCTTAAATCCTTAAAAATTCCGTGAAATCATCGAAACTTTTTGGTATCACATGAAAGCCTTTAAAATCCCGTGACTTACTTCGAAATATTTTGGAATGACTTCAAATTCCTTACAATCTCTTAACATCCCTTAAAATTGCCGGAAATTGACTTAGTTTCACAAAATTCGTTAAAGACAAATTTGGGGTCTTTTTAAAAAACAAAGCAAAAAATTCGAATACGCATAACTTTGTACAACATTTTTTTCTCGTAAATCGTGAGAATATATATCACCTAATTTCCTCTAAAAACAACAAATCTTATCCCCAAGAGATTCTGCGACTTCAGAAATAGAACCTGCCTGATTTGAAATGGATTGAATCTATGCATGTTGTTATAAAAATTGTATGTAAAATATTTCATGTGCGAATATTTTGTTTATTTTTTTCCTCCTTATAAGATTGCTCTCTAGACTATGCGGCTGTTTATGTCTAGGATTATCTTCTATTTGTAATTCATGAGTGTGCATTAGATTAGCTTACCACTTAGTTCTTGTGCAGGTTGTTTGTACGAAGGCGTACGATATGCACCAGGATCAGCAATGATGGGCTCTCGGAAGTGTGAATATTGTTATTGCATATCCGGTACCAGAAGATGCATCAGACCCAAGTGTTTGCTTCCTTTACCTGGTTGCATACCAGCTTATGTTCCTTATTCCTGCTGTCCAGTATCCTACAACTGTACACGTAAGTAAATTAAATTTTACATAATTTATCAAACTCAAAATAATTATATAGGCAAATTCAGCATCACCAGCTAATTTTTTAAAACCGATATTCTTATAATTTGAAAGTTAAGGTGCCGTAGTTTTTTATTGTCATAAATTAAAAAAAAAAATCAGTTTGAAAGACGCCCATGTACTACTGGACTGAAGTTTCAGACGTCTAACAATAAGAAGAATTTATTTATTTTATTTTTCATTACATTCTCATCGTAATGAGAAGGTACTATTTTTATGTTAAAACTGACTGTCGTGGATTTCTTTCAAATCTCCGCGTTTCTTGATTCTCGAATCCGAAAAATCAGATTTGACGATGGTTTGAGTCGTCCTCGTTATTGTTGTCGTCCTTGTTACACTGGATAACTTCTGAGAGATTGATGGTATTGGGTTCCGCTTTGGTTAGGGACCAAAAAAGAAGGCCGACGTTGTTAACAAGTATTTTTGATCATTGGTTCTGGTTTTAGCTAACGAAAAAATACTAAAAAATAAAAAATTCCATTTTGCGGTAAAACTGAACAAGATACGAAAAAATAAGTCAAGAATAATTGTTTACCCAAAAAAGGTCTATTAACATTTTTTAATAGGACGCCCTGTTTGGTTTTAATCGTAAAAAATAATATTAAAAATGAAACATTAAAATTTTGTAAGAACGACGCAAGCTACGAAAAAAATGAGTAGATAAAAGTTGTTCAACTAAAAAAGAGATACAGAATTGTTATTCCCGTTTTTCGATAAGACGCGTAGTTTTGTTTTCATCGTAAAAAATAATGTTGAAAATAACAGAGATAAATTTTTTGAAAAACGATACATATTGTCCAAGGGATGTATTATTATTATTTTCTTGTTAGGCTGGTCCTTTTAAGTCCCGTAGCACTGCGGTAATTTTTGTTTGCTTCATGAGATAACTTCAATTTTTGCGGAAAATTGATTTTTGCGCTTGCATTATTTTTCATGGTACGATTCGCATGAATGAATGAATATCGAATAAAGCATTATTCTTTATTTTTGTACCTTCTCATTTGGTTGAAAATGTAAAAATAAAAATAAAAGTACGAACACCCCTCCCCCCGTTAGAGACAATTTTTTTTGTCGATTTCATTTGATAAAAGTCTAAAATAAAACATGAAAAATATACAAACCTAAGATTTTAACAAACTTAACAGCTAAAAATGCTAGCTCTCGAAACAGAAGAAAAAGGGAGATACATTTTTAACGAGAAAGTTAATTTCTTGAACTAAAAAATCGAATGTTTTAGAAAACTTCTGTGAAAGACGGAAAGCCAAAAATATGATTTTTTAACCAATCAGTTGAATTTTCAAGAAAGAAAAAAAATAATTTCAGCCAATAGTTTAACTTTCAAGCAAAAAAGACGAGTTTTCAACAAAATTGTTGAATGTGTTCCTGAACAGTTGAATGTCCAAACTGAAAAGATGAATTTTCAACAAAATAGTTGAATTCGCAACCAGAACAGATAAATTTGTAATTAAAAAATCTCACTTTTAACCAAAAAAGATCAAATTTCTACCAAAACTGATGAATTTTCAACCAGGAAAGATTTTTCGTTTAGAAGATAAAAAAATGTTTAACCAAACTGTTGAATTTCTACAAAATGATTAGTTTTCGACCAAATAGTTGAATTTTGAACAAAACAGTTCAATTTTTAATCAGAGAGGTGGGTCTTAAACTGACTAAAAGAATTTTTAACAAAGTTATTTAACTTCAAACCAACTGGTTGAATTTGAAACCATGTAGTTGAGTTTTCTATCAAGAAGACTAATTTTCTACCAAAAAAGAGAAATTTACAACAAAATACGTCAATTTTCAACCAAATAGTTGAATTTTAATAATGAACGATCAATATTAAATTAACAATGAAATACTTAAATTTTCAGCAAAAAAATTTATTTTTGTAAAAAAAATGATAGAATGATTTTTTAACAAAGTATTTCAATATTCAACCAAAAAAGATTAATTTGATATAAAAAATTTATATTTGAATTTTCAACTAAAAGTGATCAATTTTCAACCAAAAGTGGAATAGTTAATTTTTTAGTTCAAAACAATTAAAAAAAAAAGATTTTTGAAGACAGTAGTTAAATTCTTAACTGATAAAATGCATTTTTAAGAAGTTAGTCCAGATTTCTACCAAGTAGTTAAATTTTTAACCAAAAAAAGTAGAATTCTCAATAAAAAATCTAATAAATAATTTCTTTAATAAAGACCATTATTTTCAGGTAGAATGAATTTGTTAAATTTCCAGTAAGGAAAATTAATTTTCAACTGAAAAAGTGGCGTTTCAACGGAATGTGTAAATTTCAAACCGAATAATAGAATTTTAACCAAAAATAGATGAAATAAAAAGAATTAACATCCAACGAAAAATAGTTGACATTTCTCATTTGGTTCTATTAATTCAGTTCACATTTGAGCGGAAAAAAACGAAAGTTTCTTGAAAACAGGATAAGGAGAGGAATCCTTTAAAGAAGGGGAAAAGACGGAAATACGGGAAAGAGTGTGAAGTCTTTATTTTGATGCTTAACCTGTAAAATGAAATCACTGATTTTCATTCTTCAAGTATTTCAAAAAATTGTTATTCAGATTCATATTTTCCAAGTGTGCGGTCACATTCTGCGTTAGCGTCTGAAACTTCCGCCCAATCAATGTAGGTACCTAATATATGTAATAATCGTGAAGATTCCACCTTGAATTTTTGTTGCCATTTTTATTCAACAGGTGCGGAGTCTTGGACGACCGTGGCCTCAATGTCAGGAAACGGTTAGTATCGTGTCCACAGTTAATTAAGGTGGACTCACGCGATTCGCAGTCCACGATCTCGATGACCTTCCTTCACGCCCAGTGAACGTGTGGAAGGGTCGCGTCGTTCGATTGGTAATCGTGTCTTCCGATAAAAACCTGCTTCGCAGATCCGAGAGGGCAATAAAATTATAATTTCTTTCTTTCAGATTGCCGAGTTGATGAACGGGTTTACAAGGAGGGTGAAATGGTGCGGGACATCGCTTGGAAGGCCACCTGCGACAATTGCTTCTGTGCTATGGGTGCTGTGCGTTGCGTTCCACTTGCGTGCGCTCCACCACTTCAGGGTTGCAATCCAATTGTCCGCGAAGGACAATGTTGTCCTTCCACTTACAATTGCAGTAAGTGATATCAGAGTACAATACTTCCCAACATTATAACCATTATTTATTTAAATTTCACCTTGAGGTCAGACCCACTGCATACGGTCTCAAGGGTGGCACCTAGGGTAAGGAGGGGTAGCGCCAACCGGTGGGGTAAAGCCGCCTTTGCTTATAACATCGCTATTATTTAACCATTTTAATATTACTTTGCATTAAATAAATCTATTGTATCATAGAGATAGTGTTGCGTACTAAAATCTTGAAAATTGACAATGTAAAAGAAAAATGATGCAGAAAATAGTTTTGACAACGAAAGAATGGAAGATTCGCTGGCAGAAATATAAAGTTTTCAACATTAATGGCAATACTGACAGTATGGAAATTTGATATTTTGAAAGATAAAACAATATCACATTATGTCACTAAAATAGTTGAACGTAATTCAAGTTCAAAATATATTAAATACCGTAAATAATTGAGGCCTCACCAGTGGGGCAAGCCCGACGAAAATAATATTTTACACGTGCTTAGGTTATAAACGTATAATAAGTTTTGTCGATAAGTGATCGGTAATGTCGAACAGCCACTTATCTTCTGGGCTACATGCAAGAAACTATTAAATATTATTATTTTAAATCCGGTCGGTAGAGCGGGTGTTTTGTATTGGTATGGTAGAAACCTTTGCGCGTAGTCCGTCTCTAGTGCAATGTCAACGCATAAGAGGTTATATGACAGCCATCACTATTTTCATTGAAAATAACTCATTCTTCTTGCTGGAAATGTTTTAAGGTAATTTTTCCAGTATATAAAGAAGCGAACCATCATGTTTTGCCATTTTCAGATGTTTTGATTTTCATAAAAAGCTGCGGTTGGCTTTGCCCTCGGGTGTGGGGCAAAGGCGACGAATTGAAAATTCCACAAGAAAAAAACAAGCTTGGAAAAGCTTGAAAGAAAAGCTTGGAAAACAAGCTCGTTGGAAATAATTGAATTATTATATCATTGTTTCATTAATGTAATTAATACTTATAGAAATATGATATACAATAATGTAGGACTCGAAATGAAAGAAAAGTGGATCAATTCCACATCTTCTTAAATTAAAAAAAATCATTGACTGTTAACTGGTTGGCGCTGCCCCTCCTTACCCTACCTTGAAAGTGAGGACTTCTATGCCTCTTTTTGATATACAATGTGCTTCAATCCAGCAGAATGTGCGAGAGTAATAACAGAGCATGCGCACTTTCAAACACATCTATTTAGCGAATTGAACCAATAGAAGCGCATGCGCACTTCACAGATTGGTAACTTTGCACATCGGTGAATCAAGAATATTCCTAAAAACTTCTTCAAAATGATAATACACTTAGACTAAAAACCACCACAACGGATTGGAAATTTAGTGAAAACGTGTAATAACGTGCTAAATATTGTCCTGGCTTTGAGCCTCTAGTTTATGTTGCAAGTTCAAACTCGCCTGCAATCACCTATTTTGCGCACTTGTATCAGAAATTAATATTTACCCACTAAGCATGGGCCTTGGAATTTCCTATGTGATTTACATGAGAGAAATCACGAAAAAGCGAAAAATCTGGATCACTTTTTCCATTTTTATTCGAATCATTCTATCTCTGAGAACAAACATTTGTATGGGATGCTTAAAATAACTTCATAGTCAAAAGCTTAAAATTTTGGAAAGTCACAAAATAGCGGTAAAAAAATTCATATTTCTGGTTAAAAATTCATGTATTTTGTTGAATATTCGTATTTTTTTGGTAGAAAATGAATCTTCTTTGTTAAAAATTCATCTTTTTCGTTCGAAACCAAACTATTTGGTTGAGAATTTCTTTTTTCGGCTGAAGATTATTTTATTTGAAAATTAATCTCTTTGGTTGAAAATTTAACTATTTTGTTGAAAATTAATTTTTCAACTCTAAACTCATCTATCGCAGTTGAAGATTTATCATTTCAGATGAAAATTCATCTCTTTGGTTTAAAATTCAACTATTTTTTCGAAAATTGATCGTTTTGAGTTGGAATTTCATGATTCTTGTTGAAATTTCAATGCCTTCTTGAAAATTTTCTGTTGAAGGTAGAAGGTAGAATTTCTCTCTCACCCTGAAATGACAATTTGCTTGAAACATTCCTTCTTTTAGAAATATTATCTTTATCATAATAAGCCCCCGATATTTAATAAAAAGTATGATAACTGCCACTTCACAGATATGAATGAAGTTGTGTGAAAATTAATTTTGGACCCGCATTTATGCGGATCCACTTATAAATGGATCATTTTATATGAAGTTGATAATCAGAATAATATGCAAAGGTTTAATACCCCGGTATTTTCTGTGCAGGAAAGAAGTGCTATAAAATTAAGAGAAAATATTGATTTTATAAGATCATGTTAATTTTAAATACTAACTAACAGATAATTCCAGGTGGAAGCATTGAAGTTAAGGCCACTCAGAATTACGCATCCTATGCTTTCATTAGCAAAGATTATGCCAAGTTCAGGAAGGAAACGAACTTCTTCGTAAGTTATAATCAATTCATCATATTTCATTTAGTTTATTTTTATGTACGAGACAAGTCAAAGCTGTTGATGTTAGAAACTTTTTTCTCTATTAGGTTACGTTATAAAAAATATATTTAAAAAAGTAGTAAATCAATTTAATCTAATATTTAATAAATCTCAATGCTTCAGATTTTATTTTTGAGGCATATGGTTTTGGGCCTTATGGTGTTCAGCTTGTGGTTTGGCACTAAGAGTGTGGAAATTTAAGTTAGTGTTTGGTTTGTTGATTTTGGGCCTTATAGTTTAAATCTTGTATTTTTGGAACTCGTGTTTCTGGTCCTTACGGTTTTGGACTTTCGGTTTGAAACATATGGTATGTATTTATGCAACTAAGCATGCACTAATATTAATTATTTCCATGTTATTTTCGGGAACAGGAATTTAAAATAGTGTTGATAATGAAGACAATAGAATGACACTTTTGTGTAGAGGATGAGGATAAATCAATAAAGCGGGATAAAAAAGAATAGAGTGGTTGGACACAGAAAAAGTGATCATAGTCCCGAAATTCGAGATGAGTAGTCAAATATTTTTTACCAGCTTGGCCAGTCGTCCCGAATTCTCGGGACGTCTAGCCCATCTCCTTTTCCAAATCTTCCAATTTCACGGGACGACAAAACGAAGCCAAAATTTTATTATATCATTTTCAAAAACAATAATGTGATAAAAATAGATAAAGCGGTATTGAAAAGGCTAACATTTTTCAAGAAAGAATACATTACAATGCGATAAATAAAAAGCGTTAGAAGATCATAGAATTTAGGAGAAGATGAAGAAGATAAGAGATTAAAAAATGGAAACACTAATAAAGGAATAAATTAGTATAGAATTCTTGAAAAAATTATCTTGGTGAGAGAATGTATATAAAAGGGGATATATCTGTAAAAAGGATAGAATCTTCACAACGATGAATATGAGAAAGAAGTGCCAAGATCACAGAAAAAAATTAAGGTTCAAAATGTTGCAGGTAATCGGTCAAGCAGGGTAAACGCGAGGTGGGCACTCCAAACTGAGGTAAACTTTCGGTGGTGAATCACAGATATCTCGGGCGGACTCCGCTAGAGGCAGCACGTTACAGGCCTGTAACCACGAAAAGTTTACCTTAGTTTGGAGTAATTAGCGGACCAGTACCCTGCTTGAACGATTACCTGCAACTTTTCGTACATTTTTTTAATAGGATAGAAAAAAATCGTATTCGCGGAAGAAAAGGATAAAATCGGATAGAAAACTATTAAAACTAAATGCGAAAGAGAAAAAAAACGAGTGAAAAGATTTGGTAAAAGATTGTCTGCGGGAAAAACTGCTTCATTCCTGTCCAATTTTGATCTTTTCAATTCCTTTATGTCTTTCTTTCAGCAGAAAAACGAAGAAAATATTTTTATTGTGGTGTATCATCTAGCCCCTCAATTTTTGAATAGCCCAACTCTAGGGTTCACTATTTGGTTTATTTATTTTACTCATTTCGATTTGTTTTTATATTCAGAAAGGCATGTATTTTTGTTATTTTGGGTTCTTAAGGGACCACATGAGCTTCGAACCTTATCAAATCACACGGTCGAGGGTCGCGGTCACCGAGTGGTCATCGAGGGAATTGATTCGAGTACTTTCAGTCCGGTCACTGAAGAGTCTACGGACGTGACTGAATCCACTTCTAGCACTTCTACTTTAGAAACCGAGACGATGGACAACAAGATCTTGACCGAGACTACGGAATTTCTCAAGACTACCACTTTGGAAAGCGATCTCCTCTCTACTACCACAACATTTACCACTATTGCGGTTTGTTACTTAATTCAGGATACTAACTTCTGAATAGTTATTTGAATAATGTTAAGAACCACTGTGCGTTATTCATTTCATTAAGAAAAAACGTTTTCTATTTCTCAAAGTCCAAAAAGAAAATTTCACAATCTAAATTTCGCCCCGGAATATCAGTGGTGAAAGTATTTCTCAATATCATGTTCACACATTTGATGCTTATTTTTATACGATCAAGCACGTAACAAAACTTTTTTTTCTCATTTATTCACACGAAAAACGTGAATTTCTCATCTTTAGAAGTAATTTTGATTATTCAACAAGTGACGGCAACAAAAATGTGGAGCCTATTGAGCAAGTGCTTTTGTTTACAATCAAGTAACCTAATCTCTTGAAAGTTTGGCGAGTTCCTATCTCATATTGCTAAAATTATAAAAATCATGGTTGCTACAGGTCAGGGAATCCCCTAAATTCAGGGAAAGTCAGGGAATATAAAACTGGTGAGGGAAAGTCAGGAAATGTCAGGGAAAACCTGACGGAATCAGTGCATTTTCGATTAACTGAAGTTTTTAATCTTTCAGTTAAAATCTTTTGTAGTTATAAATCACAACTGTCTCGTTGCAAATTTATCTTTTTTGTTAGAGGATTCAACTATTTTGTTGAAAAATGGTCCTTTTTGGTTATATTTAACTGCTTTTTGTTTGTAAATAAAATCCTTTTTTGGTTGAAATATCACCTATTATCATCTAACTGAAAATTTAACTATTCTATTTTTGTTAAAAATTCAAAAATTTGGTTAAAAATGCAATTTTTTCTCAAAGCTTCATCATTTTATTCAAGAATTTATTCTTTGCATACAAATTAAACTATTCTGTTGAAGACTGTTTTTTTTCAAGTTAGAAATGTATTTATTTTTAACTGACAATGTAACTATTTTATTTTTGCTCAAAACTTGAACTTTTGTAGTCAAAAATGTATTTATTTCAAACTGAAAATGTAACTATTCCATTTTTTCTTGAAAATTTATCTTTTGTAGTTGAAAAATAATTTATTTCGTAAAAATGCATTTTTTTTCTTGAACATTCATAATTTTATTTTAAAATTAATGTCTTCAACTGAAAATTCAACAATTCCATTTTTTTCGAAAAATTTTGTCATAAAGGATTCATCTTTTAAGTTCAAAATTCAACTATTTTGTCTAAAATCAATCTTTTTGTTAGTTCATCATTTTAGTTAAAAATACATGTATTGGATGGAAAATCGTTTTCTTAGTTTAAAATTGATTGTTCTAACTGGAATTGCAACTGTTTCATTTTTGCTTTAAAATTTTTTCTCGTTCAGTAGAAAATTCATTTATTTAATTGAAAACTCATCCTTCGTAGGTTGAAAATCTAATTATTTTGGTAGAAAACTCACATTTTTCGGGTTGAAAATTCAACTTTTTGGTTGAAAATCTATATTTTCGGATTGAGAACTCAACTTTTTTGCAGGAAATTCGTCCTTTTGCCTTTATAATGTAACATTTTCGATCAGATTTTTAGAAATTATTGACTGAAAAATCTTTTTGGGTTGAAAATTCCACTCTATAGTTGAATCTTTTTTCGGTTTAAAAATTAGTTTATTCAGGTTGAGGATTTAACTAATTTGTTGATAATTCGGATTTTTTGGAAAATTTCAATTGTTTTTCATTGAAAATTGAAATATTTTTCGGTGGAAATATCAGCTATTACACTTTTTGTTGAGAATTCATCTTTTTCATCAAAAATGTATCACTTTTATTGAAAATTTAAATATTTTGTTAAAAATTCCTTTTTTGTGGTTGCCAATTAATTGTTCCACCTGAAAACTTGATTTATGAACTTTTGTTTCAAAACGTATCTGTTTGAGTTAGAAACTTAAATATTTCGTTGACAATTCATGTATTTTACGTATGTCTTCCCTAATTTATGGATTACTTTCATAAAATTTAGGATGAAAGTTTTCACTAAAAGTGTTCAAAATAAATTTAGAAACAAACATTTTTTGTATTAACGTTAATGATCTTCTAGGTGTCAGTTGCTTTTATAGTTAAAAGAAAAATTTAGGGCCACTAGGCAAAATGAAAAATAAATGGTCAGGAAAATGTCAGTCAAAGTCAGGGAATTTCGAAATTAGGATTTTGTAGCAACCCTGAAAATTCAAAAGTTCAGGTAATACAAATTAAAAATCAAAGTATTTTGCTTGTGACTGACTCTTTTGTCTTTTCTTAAGGTGCCCAGAGAATCCTGAACAGAAATTATCTTCCTCTTTTACTGGACTGATTTTACCCCTGCAGATTCACAAATTTTACTCCCATTTCAAGTAAATGCAAGGTCTTCATTTCTGATGTAATTTTAATTCAGGAAAGTACTGATATGGAGTCGACGCTTCCTGATTTGACGACGACAATCAGAGGTTCTGGCATCGAGGATTCTACGTTGACGAGCTCTTTAATGTCTCTCGTGGATTCAACCACTATCGATGATTCCTTCTCTGAATTCACAACCACAAGCGCCACCACAATCGGGGAAGAGAATACGTCGACATCACCCTCTGTTACCCACATCACTGAACGAACTTTGATCTCCCCGGAAGCAGGATATCGCCAAACCTCCTGTCAGGAAAGTGGAGCAGACAAAGAGCAGTCTAGTGCGCCTTCTGCAAATCGTACTGAAACAACTGTTTCCACTCTAGCCACAGAAAAAGAGAATAAGGAGGGTGATGACGATTCTGGTCAACTTCCTCCTGAAGTACTCACACAGGTAATTACATTTATCAAAGGATGAAAGGAGGGGAAAGTCACCTAATATGGGAGCCATTTTTTGAGATAAAACTGTTTTATTTTATAAGTTTATTCAATCTAGTAAGAGAAATATAGAGGAAGGTTTGGTTCTGCAGAAGCCTTTCTTCACAGAAAAAACTTAGGGTAAATAGTGTTGCAGGTAACTTCGTATTTTTACCTGTTCATATTGGTAGAAGACAAATATTACCCTCGATGGGCTGAAACTGTCTTTTGTTCTCATAAAAGTGTCACCACAGTCTTGAAGATTGGAAGCCACGAGCTTTAATCGCTGAAGTGAAGTTAGCTGATGGTTGGTGTAACAAGCAATTTGGATAAGTGCGGCTTCATAAAGGCTGACTTGCCGAATCGTTAGAGCTGTCAATAGTTCCTTACAAGCATGGGTAAAAACAGCAAAATACCGAGACGTCAGGCAAAGTTTACCCACATAGGGTAATTTTTGTTGCAGGTAATCTTTACTCAAGAATCAGGGTAAAGCTTTTTCTTAGTTTTTTTCTTTGTTCTCAAACCATTTCTTTTTCTTTACCTACACTAAATTTGTTACCTTTCCTGTATATTCCTCAACCACTCAACTGGTTTACCTCTCAACTACTGCTTTTGATCTTCTATTAGGGAACGTACATGAATTTTAATTACTTAAGGATGATTTCTGAAATTTTAGACCTCCCCCTATTATGAGGGGTTCGTAAGATTTCTATGACACACACCCTCCTTTTTACTTAAGATTATATATATTTTTCTCAATATATCAACAATAAATCACTGATCTTCAATCTAAACGAGATTTTAAAAGATTTTAAAGATGATAAACTTAAATTCTAAATTTAAGTTTATTATAATGAATCATCGTGGAAGTATTGAATCGATAATAAAGGTTTTCAGTGATTTGAAAGGATTTAAAGGGACGTAAAAACATTTCCGGACATTATAAAAATTTTAGGATATTGCAAACGATTCCAAAGGATTACAAGGGTTTTTTTTTTACAGATTTCGGGTGATTTTAAAAGACTTCAAGAGTTTGAAGAAATTACCTAGTACCATTTCAGAGATAATATCAATTTTTTAATGTAATCTTATCAGATTTTAAGAGACCTAATGGAAGGTAATCAGATTTGAAGAGATGTTAAGATGTTCCAAGAGATACCGAAGGATTTTGACAGAATTCTAGGGCTTTTGCGAGGTTTTAAGAAATTAACAACAGTTTCCGCCGATTACAGAGAATTTTGAGGGATTTTAAGAGATTTCGAGATATTTTAAAAGAAGTCACTGGATTTTCAAGGAGTTCAAGATTTTTTAAAAAATTTCTAAGAATTTTTGTGAATGTTAGCAGATTTTGAGAGATTTTAATGGATTTTGATAATTTCATGGAATACCCAAGAATTTTAAGGGATTTACAGTTGATAAAGGATTCTAAGGCATTTGCAGGGAGTTTAACCTTTTTGGGAGGATTTTACAAGATTATTTATGATATCCATGGAATTCAAAGGATAGCAAGGAATTTTCAAAAAACTAAAAAAATATATAAGGGATTTACAAAATTTTCAAAAGAATTCAAAAGATACCGAAGAATTTCGAATGAATTTTGTGGCTTTTGAGAGGTTCTAAAGAATTAAGAACGATTTCAAAAGAAGTAACTGGATTTTGAAGGATTTAGAAATGATTTAAAGAGATACTGAAATTCAAAGGATGTCAGCAGATTGGAATGGAATTTTGTAAAATTCAAGGAATTTCATAGGATTTTAAAAGATTTTACGCGATTTCAGAAGATTTTTAAAGATTTCAAAGGATTTCAAGGAATGTTAGCGGATTTTAAGAGATTTAAATGGGTTTCAAGGTTTTCGTGTGATCTCAAAGAATTTTAAGGGATTTTTAGTTAATGGAGGAATTTTAAGGCATTTACATGGAGGCTGATCATTTTGAAGGGATCTCGAAAGATTATGTACGAAATCCATTGAATGCCAAGGATTTGAAGAAATTTTCACTTGATTAAAAAAAAGTTAAGGGATTATTTGACGTACATAATATGAAATATTACATAATGAAAAAGAAATGGAACAAATAATCATATTATGTGTATAATAGTATAAAAAGTAATTGAAACAGCTAGAACAGGTTTCAATTGGCATATTTTTGGAAAATAAATAGAAATAGAAAACTTACGTAAGAAATGCTTTGGACCACCCTTCCCCAAAGAAGGATTCGTAAGATTTTGCGGGCCTCCCTCACCAAAACAGCCTTTTGTAATAAATTGACGCTCCCTTATTAGTCTCCTTGTTTTAATTTTTTATCTTCTCGCTTAATTCTTCTTCTATCCCCATCCCCTTTTCTCTTTTCAATCTGATTATGGCAAAACTGTAGAAAAGGTCTATCCCCTTCAATTTTTTTTCAAACTCACATATTTGATGTACATTTTTTCATTCTGAACAAGAACCTGCCAAAAAAACTTAATCTCTTACCGTTTACAAGATGTAAGGTCTGTTACCTCTGAAAAGGCCAATCATCTTTGATTTGTTTAAAACTGACTTGTTTGATGTATTTTGTCATGGTGAAGTCTAATCTGACCAAAAAAGACGTGGTTCTCTTCCAATTTTTGAGATATCGAGAATTTATGCTCTCAAAAATGTCGATTATCTTCCATTTTCTTTCAAACCACTGATTTTAAGCATTTTTTCTCTAGGACGCACGATTTTGTCATGTCCTTGGAAAAGGGGTTCGGCGTGAGTAGGAGGGGGTGGCTCTCATACCTTCCTTTCCACATTTTCAAGGCACCTGATTTAATTTTTTGGATAACAGGAAAAGGTGTTTGGCGTGAACAGGGGGAGGGGGTGTGAGCCACAACTATATTCTCTCACTCACACCCAACCCCTTGTCTCGGGAACCTGTTATAATTGGAAAAATTAAAATTTTTAGTCATTTATTTAGTTATTCAATTCTTTAAAAAAAACTCTTGAAAACTTCAAATTAGAATAAGCTTGAAAACGGTATATCATGCAGTAATAAAAAATTGCACCCCATTTTAAGATTGAGAACACAAGTACAAAGATTACTGTATTTTCAGTGATTCTGATTTTTTTCTTCCACTGAGAAAAATACAATATTTTTGCAAATTCAGTTGAGCCATGAACTTCGACATTTATTTATAAATACAAAATTGCAACTTTCTCATATTTCTGGAAGATGAAATTACTTTTCGGTTTGTTGATGGCTTTTTTGCATTATACGACAGAATGCGGTTCATTTATAATGACTTAGTTTCAAGATTCCAGGTTAAAAATACTTCAATTTCAAGCGATGTCTTGAAATGTTCAATTTTTAACGCGTTAGAGGAAAATGAATTAATTTTGAACTCTTGCAATTGGAAATCATATAATTCTCAAAATTTTAAGGATCATTAAAATTTGAAGGTTCACAATTTTTAAATGCTTCACTTACGAATGGTATCGTCTTTAAAACGATCATAAATCCAATTTAAAATTACAGTCTTTCATGCGAAATTATAAAATAGTTTATTTTTTGAGGCCTTCAAAGGAAGGATTATGAAATCCCAATACAAACTGTAGTGAAAAAAAATTGTTCTCAACATAGTTATAAATCATCAAATTAGATCGTAGTTCAGAAATAACGCCCTAAATATCAAAGGGCTTCTAATTTACAATTCTGTATTACTAAATGTTAAAATATAAGAAAATAAAAATTATAAATTAAAATTTTTGAATTTTAATTGTGAAAACTTCAAATTCAGAAGAATTTCGATGCTTTGATGTAGCAGTTATGTATTTTTGTAATACTTAACTAAAAGAATTTTAGGTATAAAAGTTTGAGTTTTTAATAGTAATTAAACAGAAAAATGTTTGTGAATCTAGGATAGGTGAAAAATTTGTTCTTATTTTTAGAGACCACCCAAAAATATTTATATTGAGAATTTCACTACTAATAAGAAACTACGCCCGCGCACTGTGCTGAAAATCTGGAATTTACTATTCAAAAAGGTCTACAGCCTTCAATTACAGACCGTTTAAAAACTTTTTTTTTATTAGAGAATATTACTTCACTAGCAAACATACGGAGCGACATAGTTGATTCGTTGACTTCTCAGCCCATTTTTTAAAAGACAAATTTACAGAAAAAGGGAATTTTTAAGAAAAATATGTTTTTTTTTCTCTTAACCCTTAGATATATTTGTCATCAGCTTTAATTACAACCTGAACACACATAACAAAATATTGTTTATTATATAATCTTAGTGTTATAAAAACATTTTATAAGCAAATGAACCATTTTTATCCCTTTCCAAGAAAAAAATTCCTTGCCAACTATTATGTATCGAAGTAGCTTCTCAGACTTATTAAACTCTAGAGAATTTTTAACACTTAACATTTATCTTTGTTATAAACAACAAGTGTAAATAAATGGACAATTCCCATCATTTTTCTTTATCTACTTTTTACGAACAAAAATTATTCTTTACCTTATATATGTCAAAATAGCTTCTCATGATTACTAAACTCTGAAAAATTGTTGAAATTTAACATTTAGTTTTGTTGGAAATAATTCCAACTGAAGGATAGAAAACTTCAAATGTAGCTTCACAAATAGATAGGACTTTACTAGAATCCCGAATTTTTTAAATTCTATTACGTCTGATAAACTATTTTGATACATATACGATGAAAAAGAATTTTTTTCTGAGAGAAGGGGATGAAAATGTCATATTTTTACCTTGAATTATTGATAAAAAACCTAAATCTAAAGGTTCAACAATTGTATGGAGTTTATCATTTTTGAGAAGCTAATTCTATAGATATTAGGCTTCAATGAATTCTTTCCACGAGAAAAGGATGGACATTTTTTATTTGTTGACTTAAATTATTTAGAACGAAGCTTAATGTGAAGTGCCAACAATTTTCTGTGTGTTCATATATTTGAGCAGATACTTTTACAAGAAGAATAAATCATTTGTCGCTCTTATGATTAGGTTATAATTCAAGTTAATTTCAAACATATCTAATGATTAAAGCTGAGAAAAAATGAACTTTTCTTGTAATTTAATTTAAAGAAAAGAAAGGCTGAAGAATCGTACCGTCGAACGGGGTAATTTCGGACATTCCTAAGTTGATGGTTGAAATACTTGCTGCATTTTTGAATAGAATTTGATATCAGTTCAAGGCTTCACTGGTTTCAGATTCTGGTTGAAACCACCTTTATTAATTTAAAATATAAATTTAGGAATTTCCGAATTCTTGAAAAAAAAATTATTCGTAAAGCAGCATTACACTATATTTATTTCATATTTGTTATTTTTTAAAGGTTTTCAAATGCTAAATAACTTCTGCACGTTACACATAATCAGTTAAATTCGTGTATGTGTTATTATGAAATTTTAAATTGTTTATGTTTTTAATATTTGATCATTAAAATCCAGAGAGGCGAATGAGCGCTTTGTGCTTGTGCATTTGTTGCTGGCTGAATTAAATAAATGTAGGAAATGTAAAAAATATTGGATTAGTCGTATCATTCATTATTAGGTGACTTTCGCCTGACATAGACAATTTTGAGTTATTCGCGAAATTGTTGCAGGCTCCATTAGTAACAGGTTTGCCCTCAAATATCGTGATGCGGGATGACATTCTGGTGATGAATGTTACTGTAAAAACAAACGTTTCTGTCGGACATATTCAAGGGGTGACGATCAATCCCGTGAGGACGATTGCACCGGAAATCGAAGCTATTCTGAATATCACCCATCGACAGAAGGGAGACGATTACGAATACGATTACAGCGAGCCAACTTTACCTCCATCGCTACCAAACGTCCGGTAAATGATACAATTTTGAATCTATTGTTTAATTTGTGTTGAAAAATATTTTTGATAATTTCATATTCATAATATATGTGATTGACACAAAGTTGACCATTTTGAATCACCCGAAATATATTTTTTAAACTAATGGTAACCCAAGAGAGAATGAAAATATAAAACTAAGAGATCACGAAATGTGTCTGTGATGGATATGAATAAAATTTTACACGTGGATAAAGGTCGTGAAATGGCAAGCGACTATGATAAAACAAAAATAATTATTCTCGAAATTTATTTAATTTTTACTTATGATAGTTTGAATAATTATTTTTGAGTTTAAACCGAAAATATAGCAATGCAGCGTGACTAGACAAAAGAGTTGCTGGATAGACTTTTAATTTGCGTGACAACACATTTTGCCCACTTTTCTATTTATGATTTCTGAAAAAAGTAATTAAAATTGATAAACTTCAGTACATTTTTCTTTCAGATACAAGCTTTGCTAATTTAATTTTAGAAAAAATGTATTATTCAAAGGAAAAGTGGTAAATTACTATGACATAAAGTGGGCAACTTTTTGGCAATTAAAGGAACCATTTTTGTATAACTAGAGCTTTTTCCTAATGTATTCATAATAACATTCTTCTTTAAAAAATTTGACAAAAACATTTTATTTATCAATAAAAAAGATGTCCGAAGAATAAATTCTAAGCAGCTGGGAGCTTCAAGTTCTTATTTTAATTGCTGGCTAAAAAAATTGGAATTACGCTAGTGTAACAGTATTTAACAAAAGTGTTATAAACCACTTAATAATAATTTTTATAATGAAAGTAAGAAAGGGAAGGAAATTTTGTTATTCATTACCTGTCTCAAATTATTCCAATTGTGGAAATAGAATTTAAAAACTAACTTCAGTTTCATAAAAAAAATTCTCACTGTTATAATATTTTTTATACAAATTTATAATCATTTTTCATAAATAATAGTAGGGTATGTGAAGCAATTCTTTTTCCATTTTCCTAGTATTTTTCTTGTCCAACGAAATTTCTCTTTACTTGAGGAAAGAAATAAACTGCCGATAGCAAATAAAACATTATTAGAAAAAGAATATGAAAATAAATATTGAAAAATTGTTTGTGGTTGAATTTCAGAATAATTCCATTCGTAGCAGCAGATGCTTTGGTCAAGGACAAAAACGAACCGTCGCCCGTGAACGGATATCCTTCTGGTGCAGTGGGAGTACCTCCAGAATTGATACCGACGGATTCTAGATTCTACGACATAGTCACCCAGGATAATCGTTTCAGCCCACCAGTTGAAACCGAAGGTATTATATTCTGTTTCGAAGATCCGGAACAAATTAATTATTTCGTTTAACAAGGAATCGACGTTCTGCAGGTGGATTCATGCCAAGGGAACCTCCTTACTTCGATCCATCTTATCACTCGACTGATCTAAATCTGGAAATTGGTACCGGGGTTACAGTTCTGCCCGAAGCTATCCCCAATCCGCTCAAGAAGAACGATTGTAAGATCATAAATTCTTGATTGAATCGATTGAATCGTATCAATTGATCTTGTCAAACTTAATTAGGAACTGATAATTAAATCCTCAGGGAAATTATACTCGATGAAAATTGGTAATGGGATTTAATTTCGATCCAAGAGTTTAGTTACCTACATTATCAAACATCAAAGATATTGGATATTCCTATATTAAATATAAATGGTATCTTTCTTAGACATATGAATATAGTTAGACCATATCAATAACTCTGTATATTTTTTTGAATTGCTTGCGATGTTTTCAAACTCTGTAAGATTTTTTTTTGAATTCTTAAGATATTCTGAATTTTTTGATGTCCTGAAATTTCCTAAATTCCTTCAAGTCCCTTGAATTCGTTGAATTGAAATCCCCTAAATATCTATTGAGTCCCTTGAAGACCCTGAATTACTTGGATTTCCGGAATTCTCATGAATTCCTGGAATTCCTTAAATTCTCTGAAATCTAATAACTTAATGGATTCCTTGAATTCCTAAATTCCTCGAATTTCCTCTGGCAAAGGCTCCTTTGATTTTAAATTAGTGAAGCTTTTATTTCATTTTTTGCGTGCTTAGTTTCATTTTTCTCTCAGCATCAAACAAGGAAATAATGAATAAAGCGTGTGCCCTGAGTTCGTTTAAGTCTTAAATAATCGCTTCATAACGCGAGAGGGTGAATTAGAGTCAGATTTTTTCCTCGTATTTCCAGAATCCCTTCTATTTCCTGAATTACTTGAACTAAATTATCTGAATTCCCTGAATTGCTTGAATTTCATGAGTTTCTGTGAATTGCATTATTGTTCTGAATTCATTGAATTCTTGAAATTCCTTGAATTCCCTGACCTCCTTGAACTGCTTGAATTCCGTGAATGACCTGAATTCCTCGACTTTTCAGAATGACCTAAATTTCTTGAATTCTCTGAATTTCTTGAATTCTCTAAATTCATCAAATTCTCTAAATTTATTGAATTTTCTGAATTTCTTAAATTCTTTGCATTCTTTGAATTCTCTAACTTCCTCGAATTTTCTAAATTCCCTAATTTTTCTAAACTCCTTTAATTCTCTAAATTCCTCAAATTCTCTAAATTCCTTAAATTCTCTAAATTCCATAATTTAATTGCATTCCTTGAATTCTCTATATTTCTTGAATCCCCTAAATTCCTTGAATCATCTAAATTCGTTAAGTCCTCTAAGTTTCTTTATTCACCTATATTTATTTGAATTCCTGAATTTCTTTGAATTCTCCGATTTTCCTTAATTCCTCAGGAGTACTCTGCAAATTCTGAATTTCTTTGCATACCTGAATTCCTTAAATTCTAGGAATTCCCCGAATTCCTTTGAATTCTCCGAATCCTTCAAATTCTTTGAATTCCCCAAATGCCTTGAATTTAACGAATACCTTGAATTCACAAATACTTGAATCCTTGAATCCACCCTAATATTTTGAATGACCTAAATTCCCTGAATTCTTTGAAATCCTTGAATTCCCAGAGTTTCCGGAATTATTTGAATATCTTGTTTTTCCAACATTTTCAAACTCTTTGGATCTCTTAAATTTCCAAATCCTTTGAATTCCCAAAATTCTTTGACAACCTTTGATTTTTTAAATGTCTTGAATTCCTTGAATTCTCACAATTTCACAAATTCTATAAATTCCTTAATTTTTCAGAATTTCCCAAATTCTTTGAATTCTTTAAATTTACAGCATTTCCCGAATTCTTTAAATTCCTTGAATTATCAGAATTTTCCGAATTCTTTTAATTCCTTGAATTATTAGAATTTCTCGAATACTTTGAATTCCTTGGAATCCTAAATTCTTTGAATTCCCCGAATTCCTTGAACTCCTTATTTCTTTGAATTTTTGAATTCTTTGAATTCCCAGAGATTCCTGAATTCTTTGAGGACCTTGAATTTCAAAATTTTTCCAAATTCTTTGAATTACCCGAATTCTTCAAACTCCTTGAATTTTTCGGATTCCTTGAATTCTCAAAATTTTCGAAATTCTTCGAATTCCTCGAATTAATCGAATTCCTTGAATGCACCACAGCTCCGATAGAGGAACAATCTCGGGGGTTGCCTGAAAATAGCCTTGTTCATATAGCGCGTGTAGCGAAACATCAATAGGCACGGCTGCCTGAACCGTTTCCATGATATTGCGCAATCTACTTGACTGGGTAGTAGTGAATGCGTCCCTTCATAGTCGGAGTCGCAACCGTCTCTAGCCCTGCCCCCTGAGAAACTGCGGGGACCAGCAATTCTAGGAATTCATATAACGCTGACGACCGCTCGTTCCAATAGCGAAGCTTTGATGTACCTTGAATTTCTCGAATTCCTTGATTTCGCAGAGATTCCCGAATTCTTTGAATACCTTGAATTTCAAAAATTTCCCAAATTCTTTAAATTCCCCGAATTTTTCGAAATCCTTGAATTTCTTAGATTCTTTCAATTCTCAGAAGTTTCCAAATTCTTTAAATTCCTTAAATTCCCAGAATTTCCCCAATTCTTTAAATTCATGAATTCTCAGAATTACCTGAATTCCTTGAATTATCAGAATTTCCAGAATTCTTTGAATTCTTTGAATTTCTTGAATTCCTTGCATTTCCAGAGATTCCCGAATTCTTTGCATACCTTGAATTTCAAAAAATTTCCAAATTCTTTGAATTCCCCAAATTCTTCGAACTCCTTGAATTTTTCGAATTCCTTAAAATCTCAGTATTTTCCCAATTCTTTGAATTCCTTACATATTTAGAATTCCCAAAATTCTCAGAATTTCCCGAATTCTTTGAATTCCTTGAATTATCAGAATTTCCCCAATTCTTTGAATTCCTAAAATTTCCCGAATTCTTCGAGTTCCTTGCAATCCCAAATTCTTTGAACTCCTCGAATTTCTTGAACTCCTTATTTTTTCGAATTCCTTAAATTCGCAGAGATTCCCGAATTCTTTGAATACCTTGAATTTCCAAAATTTCCCAAATTCTTTGAATTCCCTGGATTTTTCGAACTCCTTGAATTTCTTGAATTCCTTGAATTCTCAGAATTTTCCAAATTCATTAAATTTCTTAAATTCTCAGAATTTCCCTAATTCTTTGAATTCCTTGAATTCTCAGAATGTCCCGAATTCTTTGAATCCCTTGATTTATCAGAATTTTCCCAATTCTTTGAATTTCTGAACTTTCCAGAGATTCCCGAATTCTTTGAATACCTTGAATTTCAAAAATTTCCCAAATTCTTTGAATTCTCAGAATTTTTCGAAATCTTTGAATTCCTAGAATTATCAGAATTTCCCCAATTCCTTGAACTTCTTAAATTTCATGAATTCTTTGAATTCCCCGAATTCGTAGAACTCCTCGAATTCTCTGAATTTCCAAATTATTTGAATTCCCTGAATTCGTTTAACTTCTTGAATTCTTTGAATTCCCTGAATTCGTTGAACTTCTTGAATTCTTTGAATTCCTTGAATTCCTCGAATTCCTTGAATTTCCTACATTCTTTGCATTTCATGGATTTACCGAATTCTTTGAATTTCTTAAATTTCCAGAATTTCCGGAATTTTTTGAATTTCCGGAATTCTTTGAATTTCCAGAGTTTCTGGAATTCTTCAAATTCCTTGAATTCCCAGAGTTCTCAGAATTTTCCGAGTTCCTTGAATTCCTAGAATTTCCAGAATTCTTTGAATTCCTTGCATTCCCGAATTCTTTTATTTTTTGGAATTTCAAAATTCTTTTATTTTTCTAATTCCTTGAATTTATTGAATTCTTTGAATTCTTATAATTCCTTGGATTCCCAGAATTCGTTGAAATTCTTGATTTTTCTTAATTCCTAAATTCTCTCAAATTCGTTGAATTCTCTAAATTCCTCTGAATTCCTGGAATCCTCCGGAATCTTCAAATTTGGCTGAATTTCCGGAATTTAGTTGAATTGGGCTGAATTCCTTGAATTGGGCTCAATTCCTTGAATTTGGCTGAATTCCTTGAATTCGCTGAAATTACTTTGAATTTTCATTGAATTCCTCGAATACTTCCTCCATGAATTCGTCTAAATTCCCCGAAATCCGTACATTATTTTGAAATCTTTGGAATTCCCTCAATTATCTGAATTACCTAAAATCGATTCAATGTAAATTCGAAGTAATTCAAGTAAATAATGAAAGAAATTTAATTTAGTGAAAATAATTCAAAATGCTATACTAAAGCAGAGTGTATTAATTACTAAACCTCTCTGCTGTTTGCCGCGTAGGTATGCTTACGAAAACGAGGGGCTGTCTAAAAAAAAATGAGTAGTTTATTTAGATCTAATAAAACTTTGTTTTTCGTTTTAAGTGCAAGATTTGGGAAGCATCTGCCATGTTGAGGGTCAGGAATATCATCATTCTGCAATCTTACCGAGTCCTGGTTTATGCATCGTCTGCATTTGTTATTATGGGGAGGTAATCTGCTCTGATGAGAAGTGTCCTCCCTTGAAGATTGGTTGCCGGAGAATAATTGACAAAAAGGACGACTGCTGTGGAAAGATTGTCTGTGGTAAGGAGATTATTTTTAACTTTATGGCTAGGAGCTTACTTATCAGACCAGCGGTTTGAATTTTCTTTCTTAAAATTATTATTCAGGACATGTCAAGTTGCGCGTAAGTCTGTAAAGTATAGGATCGAGTCAAAATACTTGAATTCTGCTAATCATTTGGTGAAAAGTTTATTTCACCCAGTCGCTACTTTTTGTTATTTTGCAGGAAATGCCTGCTATTTGAATGATACAATTTTTAATGCTTCGCACTTGAAGCTCGGGATAAGTTTGTATTTGTAATATTTTTCAATATACACGTATCTCAATTTTTAAGATTCATTTCATAATAATTTTACTAACTTGGAGGATTAATTCTTGGATTGTTGAATTTCGGACAATTTTCAAATTAATTTTCATTTAAAATCTCTTAATTCCAAGAAATCCAATTTTAAGTCGTTGAAATGTTTAAATTAGAAGAATTTTAATTTACTCAAATTCTAACGTTACAATATAGAATTTCAAAATACGTACCTGACTCATCATTTGAAAATCTGAGATTAAGTCATGCCAATTCCTTGCTATTCACATTGCGACATCTCTTAATCGGATAAATTTAAATTCTAAAAAAAATGAACAAATGTGCAGCAAGTCACATATGTAGTAAGTCTCATTTGCGACAAGTCACATTGCGGCAATTCTCATTTCGAAAAACTTGAAGTGCATACAAAATTGGCTTCAAATGTTGCGAAATGAGAGTTGCCGCGATGTGACTTGCTGTAATGTGACTTGCTGCAATGTGACCTGCCGTAATTTGACTGGCCGCAATGTAACTTGCCGCACTGTTGCAAATTTTTACCAGACTTCAAATTTTTCCGACCGAGAGATACCGCCAATAGCGCTTGCCACAAAAGTTAACTTGCCACAAATGTGACTTGCTAGGGGTTGGCATAATCGGAACCCAAGAATCTTCGAATTTAATTCATAATATTGATAGATTAAATTTGAGATTGTATGACAGTGAAAGTTAGTTTTTAATTATTTAGTTTATAACGCCTAAAAGAGGGTGTTTGATTTTAGGTGTTATTTTGTATTTTTAATGTTTCACTTTTGTAATATCCTATTTAAAATTGTTCAATTTAGCATAAATTAGAATAATTTGGGTTTGAAGTGTTTTGATTTATTATTGACATATTTTTTAATGTATATATTAAAATTGTTTTTTGTCTTTGCAAAATTTGCAAAAATTGTCTTTGCAAAATTTTTAAGATTACACACTTTATCATTCATAATAATTGAAGTGGGGAACGGTGCTAAGTCCAATCAACCTAATTTGACAGAAGAATCACAAAATTATTTTAGGGGAACATTTTACAACCGATTAAGTAAATGGCTTTGTTTATATGGATGGATCAGTTTAACAACCATTTAAACTATTGAAACCGTACAAGTTTCAATAGTTCTAGTCTCACGCATCATTGATTTTCGGAACCAATCAAAGTAATAGAAGTTCTCACGTTTGAGTTCGAAATTAATTAATTTTAAAGAGTCTTCAAGTTTAAAAATTTGTATTCGAAAGATTTCATTCATTCTGAGTATTTCAGTTTAGAATTGCTCAAAATTTAACTGTCGTAGTTAGTCATTTTTCATTTTTCAACTAGCAAACTTAGAATCACTTACTTTTGATGAGTGTCTATTTAATATGGTTGTATTCGTGGAAATATTGATATTTTAATTTTGACAGTTAAAGTTAAATTCAACTCACTAAAACTGAATTAATATTTTCAATTTATTCTCAGTTGATGCAGACGAATCACCAACTGTCGTTTTAGATCGAGCTGATGCCACTGCACCATCTCAAAGAAAACCTTCAGTTTCACCGGACCCATTCAGAGATGTTATTAAAACAGAACCAGCACCTGATTTGCCTTCTTTGATAGAGGATATGATTCCTTATTTAGCAGGCCAGGGAATTACGAATCCAAGTTCCACTACTCCGATGGATACTTCCATTTACGAGACGAAGCAAAATTCCCAAGAATCTTCTCAAGCATCTCCAAATTTTGAAGGTTTTGACTTCTATAATTATAATGTATCTTTTGATGAAGCAAAGGAGAAGTTTTTCTCCGAAGTTGGTGACTCTAATAAGACCTACAACGAGACAGTTCCTACGAGAATAGATAACAAAAACACAATTGCAACTTCTTTAAAAAATACTTCTGTAATTAATTCTAATCAAAGTGGAGAGAGATTGAATTCAAACATCACAAATATAAATGAAGCCTTATATTCGAATAATTTGAAAACCAACAAATCGGAAAATTTCTTCCAATCAGAAGAAGATGAGTCAATATTTTCTCTGGACAGTGTATTCGATTTGTTCTTCTCAGAAAGTACTACTCAAAAGTCGAAAGAGACAGAGATTAAAGACAAAATGGATAATTGGGAAGAAACAGAATATAAGGAGGAATTGGATAGAAAAGATGAATCAGAAGTTGAGAAAAAAGTAGAAAAAAAAGAAGAGATAGACACTAAGAAAGAATCTACAAAACATGCATTATCAGGGTTTCTTACTTCTAATATTGCAAGCCATTCCATTAAAGATTCTTCGACGACCCAAAATAGTATTCAAGAAACAACAATTCCTAAAGTAATTTATAATCCTGAGGTAAAGAAAAATTCTGAGAATGAGGTTTCAATTTTGAATGTTTTAAAATTGGCTGGATGCAACATTTATGGAAGAATGTACCGAGTGGGAAGAATCATTACTGAACTTTCGACAGCATGTTTGGAGTGTAGGTGTACTGAAATAGGTGTTCAATGTAAGCAACTCAATTGTTGACTGCTCTAATTTAATTTATTATACCTAATCTTGCCACTTCGTGAGTAATTGCGTGATATAAGTCAATTGTATGTTCGTCCAGGTAAGGGTGGTCCAAGAAAATTATTTTTTGATTTATTGTCTCATCCCACTCAGTGGTATATATATTCATTCTCAAGTATTTCATTAAAACAGGTTTTGAGATGAAGAAGCCGATGGGGCGGCAAGTTTTTGTAAAAGTTATTTGAGATTGGACCTGGCATCGAAGCCTTATTGAATTAACTTTTCTTGATTGAAAAAGCGATTTCATTGGCTGCAATTCTCCTATCTAGCCATGGATGTCGCACATCTGTGAACAATGACGGTAACAGACGTCTGAGGGTCTTCTCAAACTTTTGTAGAGAGCATTGTAGATTTTATTTTTAAACCTCTGAATCTGATTACAGTATCCTAGAATGTTTTGCTATTGCTGACTCTCTCAAGGTCCGCAAGAATATTGGATTCGGAACTCTCTTTTTTTTTGTTAGCCTCCAGTGTTTGATACGATTTTTTAGCTTTGTTATGAGTCAAATAGGCTTCCACACACTGGAAAGATAAGATTTGATTTGGTGATAGTCAGAATCAAACCAAGGTTTGTCACGATTAAGTTGTCCAGCAACGTTTTTTCCACTAAAAACGTGTCTGCTTTCTTGGTGCTCTCAATACTGGCCTCGGTAAGATTTGAATCAGGATTATCAAGGTTAACCTCTAATCTGTAAGAAAAGTGCAATCCATTCGAGAAGCTCTCCAGTCTGTTGTGTACAATTAGCACACTTGATTACCTAACTGAGGCAGGAGAACAAGAGGAGACTCAGCCCGGCAAATGATCCGAGGTATGTGTGGAATGATCCACCTTTGAGTCCCCAAGTATACCCAACGCTGCAGCATTGCCCCAAACTCAGTTATTAATACTTTTACCCGCTGCATGAACAAACGTACATTTGGCTGGATTTTCACTCCGCGATCTACCATTTAAGAGATAAAACTCATTTTTCTCTATCAGTTCTACCAATCGTAACCCCTTTCTGTTGTGGGTAAGGTCGTGAACCTCCCAGTATACATAAAAGTTTGTGTGCGAAAACATATCACCATATATAGTGATAGGAACGCTGTTGTATTTATCTGACAGAGCATATAAGGTTTCTTTGGAAAGTTGTAGGATAACTTCTGTAGCCACCGACGGGTTAAAAAGCAGATTCCAATTCAAACCAAGATCCGATATTCTATTTTATCAATGAGCTCACTGTTATAACGCAGTTTGTTAAAAAAAAGAGAGCTAGGCATTGGACTGTTCTTTTGAAGAGTTAGAGAAAAAATGATAATATTTATTATACGCGTACAAGTTTTTGGAAATTTTCAAGTCTGGTTTCAACAATCCCTATTATATCAAAATTATCATAATTTGTACAAGGGTTTAAACATCTTACATAACCATGGATGTTCTAGAAAGAGCAGTGTGTAGCATTGTATTTTTGACTCGTCCTGATGCGTGTATTTTTCTTCTTCGTATCCATGGTTCATGAAAGCCGATTTTGAGTATTTCATTGTGCAAAATTTCCCCAATTTTCTCTTACAGTAACTTATGGGGATCCCGAGGCCTTGCGCTTCACCTTTCCCTATGTTAGGCTTGCATACCCTATTTTTCTTTCTGCAGGTGATTGAGCTCCATTCCTAGATAATTTGACATCCTGGATTACGATCTCCCACGTATATCACATTGTAGCTGAAGGAAGCTTTCAGATCGAAATCTCTAGCCTCTTTTAGAGAGGAAGCAGGGCTTTTCTTTCAGTTTGGACTTTTTTGTGTAGTCCTCAGCAATGCTGATCCCAGCGCGGCGCAATTTTTTCAGTTACCATAAAGTCACTCTCTTACCTTTAAAGGAACGTAGCTGAGTCAGGAGGAGACGAGGGTTGTCCCGGATATTTCCAACAATTCGTCTTAATAGATTGGAACTGGTCTAAGCATACTTCAATATTAAGATGTTGCTTGCAGGTACAACATATTAACTGCACTAGATATTCGTCTTCTTCAAGAACCCCGAATAATAATGTTCGCTGAACATAAAGATTTTGAGGATCTAGACAGTTTTTGCGAGAACAACTTTTTTCTGATAATTGTTGCGGTAATGACCCACAAACCAGTAAAAACGTGAATGTTAGTGTTGAATAAGCTACCCTGAAAGCACTTTATAGAGCACTGGCTTTGCAGTGCCACCAAAAATCATTTCGTGTTAACAAGAATCGTAAAAGCTTCATACAGATGATATAAAACTATCGTGTGGAAAACACGAAGTATTGAAATTTGATTTCATAAATAAATTCACCTTTAAAGTCGTCAAAGCTCACCCCTTAAGACACTTCAACGTAATTTTCACCATACAAGTATGGAAAAATGATACCCTCAAAATAAACTTCTTTCCCTTTTCACCCCTAATAATTATTTAAAAAACTACATTCTCTTTCTTCCAAAAATATATAAAAAGTTATTGTATAATCATCCTGCAGTCATCCTGGGTCATCCTGCAGCTGATTTGTTTTGTACTCAAAATAATTTTTTTTTTAAATGAGAACACTTCAAGTATTCTCATTTTCACTTTTGAAGATCGGCGTTTTTCTGTGAGACACTAAAAAATTAGGTTATAGTCTCTTGAGGGGTGCGTTTAAGTGAATTTGTGGTTGAGCTTATTTATAGAATGAAATTTTTAGCCTTCGTTTCAACCCCAAGTTTGCAAAAACTTATTGATCAATTGATAATTGAAGATTTATTTTTAAAAACCCTAAGACACTATTTTTAATATTAAAAACTAAATGTCTTATGGAGTGAGCTTTGGCGAATTGGAGGACGAATTTATTCATGAAATACAATTTTTAGCTTTTTTTCTGTCCACGCGATAGTTTCACATCACATCAGTGGAGATTTGACGATTCTTTTCAAAATTAAAGGATTTATTTATTAAATTTCTAATGCGGTGGGATTCTTTAAGCATCGCCCTCCAGCTCTAAATATATTTTTTTAAATATCAAAAAATTAGGACAATTTTTCTACCAAATGAAAGAAAATGAGGAGATGAGACCTTAAAATGTAAAAAAAAAATTCTTTGACAACCCTGATCTAGGTAAAAATATGGAAACCTAGTGAGTCTAATTTAAATCAATTCAGTGATCAATTTCATTACTCAAATAACTTGACAATTTTATGTATAAACGTTGCATTGGGCAAATTTTGGATTTCATATATTAGTGGACCCAATATAAAATTCCATAAATTTTCAAAAAGAGCTAGATGAAAGTTGTGAATAAAGTGAGAGAACTTCTTTTCTCAAAACTGAGAGAAAATTATATAGATCAGAACACAGAAATGGTAAAAAGTGTCTATAACTACCGTTTTATTTCAAATGCTCAGCGAGAAATTAACAGCCGAAAACTGTATCTACAAAAATTTAGAAAAGGTCTTCATTGATTTTAAATTCAGTTTGAATTTGAAGAAGCTGGAAATTTTAGTTTCGTGGGATTTTTGCTAATGTTGAACATTAGGTATAGTGAGTTGAAAGAACGATCTCAATAGGAATCAAATTAAACACTTTAAATAGCTAATTAATCAGGCACTCCGCCCAGTGTTTCAAATCCTGTTCACGTTGTTTTTAAAAATGTTTTTGAGCTTTTTTACTAGCACCACAATGTGGATTATGGAACACAAAAATTTACTAAATCAACAAAATATCACAATTCATTAAGAAAAACACCAATCCATAAAACATAAATCAATAGATCAAGAATATGCCGTCAATCCAGTTTTATTTTATATGCCTAACTTATAGCCTGCTTAGATAATTACTAAAGTATTTTTTATGAAAAATACTTGTTAAGGTATTTTACGACGCGTTATTATGTATTTGCATAAGTATAATACTCTATTGTGATTATATCGATGTATTATCTTGGAACATGAAAAGTTCCTTTAGCTAGTGAAAGCGAGTATGTTGAACAATGGAGAAAGTCATTCTTCAAATTCTATTTTATTTCTTGAAGAACAAAATCTTCACGTCATTAGTCTTCGCGAGGTTCATTAACAAAGAATCGAGCCAGCTACAATTAAGAAATAATAAATTGGTCCTTAGTGGCTACCCCAGTGTTTCTTATTCCGTAGCCTCAAGCTGCTTATCTTATTTTTCTTCGAAAGAAAAGTAGAAACTGTGCTTGCAAATTATGTCAGGTGCGAGAATCTGATCAAATATCGAGTGAATTTCTTTTTAAAAGACTTGTTATTCTCTCCTCATCGTAAACTGTTGAATTCCCTATAAGTGTTTAAGTGGAAATATAATTTATTGTAGCGCGTAATCAGGCGCATTAACTTATTTAAGCGAAACTATATTTAAGTATGGTATTTAAATTTAGTTATTAAAACTCGATATATATGAAGTAATGACAGTCCAATATCTTTAACATTATTAGTTAATTAGAATGTCCTCATCTATTTTTGCCAACAACATGTACATCTTTTTTTGATTTTTTTCACAATAATATTGACGATTTGTATTATATTTTGAGCATTGTAATAGTCTAATTTCATTTTATCTGTACAAAGAGCATTAGTCTTAGCTTCGGAAAAAAATGGTGCAGAATTCTGATTGTTTCTTTTTAATGCGTTATGTATGAGGCAGTGCTTTAAAAGCCGAGTGCCAAACAGAGGCTTGTATTATATATTCCAGAATAAACTTTTAAATCTTGGAAGTTATATTTCAATTGAGTGCTCCATTTGCCATTGTGAAGTTTCTTATAAGTTTTGTCTTTAACCTTAAATTATTTTTTATAAAATTTTAAATATGCCCAAGAATATACTTGCCGGATTTGCTACAGTTTCTATGTATCTGACTGTGACATTCAATCTAACCATTATTTGTTAGAATCGCATTGGTTGTTTGTTTGATCAAACAAAATTTTTTATTTTTCAGGTTTGTTAGTATCTTAGAACTTCAAAATAATAGAACAGAAATTAAAAAAATATATTTTTGATAATTGATGAAAGCTGATATCTTAACCGATTAACGACGGAGAACTCCGATTTTTTTATTCATTTTCAAGCCTCATAATTAGAATTGAGGAGTGTGAATTTTTGAACGAAAACCCTGTTTCCTACTATTTTTGAGTATGCTCTTTCAGAAGCTGAGCTCAAAATTGAAATATCTCCTATAGGAAATTAAATATGGCGGCTTTTATGTCGAAAAATATGAAAACTTTGAGAACAAATTTTTTTCATGATTTGTGTTATGATTTTCTTTCACATTGAAATCGCGAGAAAACTTCACACTTTCTTTAATCATCGGTGCACAAAAATCGGGTAATTTGATAGTATACTTTTGGTTTTCATCATAAAAGTCGTTAATATTTTCAAAATGATGATTTTTCACTTGACATTTTTTAAAAAATACAGGTGTATAGACGCTTCACTCAGATTCCAAAGAATAATTAAAGGTCAAAGCATCGACAACTATAATTTGGTGATCGTGAAGTCTTTTTTATTAAAGCTCCTTCGGCTTCAACGAACACGCATTTTTCAATATGTGATCTTTTCTACATTATGTTCTACACTTTTGTATCAAATATATATTATATTTATTTCTGTACCTCAGCCTTGGATTGCTTATTTAGATATTGCAATATAAAGTACACATTTCATTCATCATGATTACTTTAATATTTATTTCTTATTTTGCATTAAATTTTATTCACAACTACCCTGAAAAATCTATCATTCCAATAAATTTGTATTATGACAATTCATAACATGCATTTGTATTGAAACATACGTATTTTCATTGTTGGGGTTTTATGATTGAATAAAGTGCGCATCCTATAAGATAAAACCAATTTTTTTATTAAACGTACCTTGTGTCGTTTTCCCTAAAAATTTACTTTTTTTAATTTTAATGTTATTTTTTACGATTAAAACAAAAACTACGAGTCCAAAATTTATTTTGTCTAGTGATGTTTTTTACGAACTTAAACAAAAACTATGCCTCCTATCAAAAAGTGGTTATTAACAAATTTGTAGAATTTTTGTTAGATACACAATTTTTGTTTATTCATATTTTTTCGTATCTTGTACAGTTTGACCACAAAATGAATTTTTTCATTATTTTTTCTGTGGCCAAACTGTGAATTTTCGATTTTTCGAGGAAATTCAGAAAATTCTCATGATAATCTTGGAAAGTAAACAAAACGTTTGATAGCAGACTTTTCAACCAAAAAGAGTGAACTCTTAACGAAAAATAGGGGGATTTTCTTACTGGGTTCTTTTAATTATGTTTGCATTTAAGTGAAAAAACAAAACAAAAAAGTGGAAAGACTGTGAAGGCTGCGATGAATAAATAGGAGTTTTGATAATTTGTGAACTAAATAGTAATAATTTAAATGAACATTGAAATTCATTTTTAATGCTGTTTAAGTATTAGGTTCAAAAACTGGAAATGCTGCTCTGAAAAAACCTTGCGTAATTTTTGGATGACCCGCTATTTGCTTTTCCATTGTTTATTATTTCGTAAATTTATAATAATTCTTATATTTAATAATATTATTGATATCGCTAGATACTACAACAATATTATTAGGTAAGTTACAAGTAATACTAAGTAAGTCTTTCCTGAAAGTATTTGACCCCGTGGTGTACTAGGAGTAAGAGTTGATTCTGGTCAATGGCAATCATATCCCTTCCCCTTTGGAAGAAACAAACTTATTTATCGAGCCTCCTATTTTCGAACGTCACCTATTGGAATAACCAACATCTGATTCAACGCATTCTGTTTTATTTCATTTACGTCTTAAAATTGTTTTTCTTCAAAAGTAAACTTCAATTTGGGAAACAGCCTGAAAACACAGATAGCCGTATTTTACCAGAAATTGCTGAATAAGCTGCGATAAATGGGTGGGTACGCTGTCATGGTGACGAACCCAGTCGCCAATTTTTCAAAATTCAGGCTCGATCTCTCTCGCTATTAAACGACGATTTCTATTAATTAAGACGAGTACTTGTTCCACATTTTAAGGTGTGAGGTGTTTGCGATCTAAGGACGTATGTAGTTACTTCTAAATGTTTAAAATAATAATATGAATTCGAGGATAACGGAAAATTCGACGAATTTTGCGTAACAGTAGGCAAAACTTGGCGATGCCAACCTGAAATTTATGCTAAAGATAATTATAGATTTTCGACCATTTTCGTTGGTAAGCTTACTCAATCTGATTATTTTTTGAAAAGATACAAATTGAAACATTTTTTAAATGTTGAAATTACTTCTTACATCATATATAATTATTTTAGTTTTTTTTAAATGCGTATTATTTCATGTTACACGTTTCCAATGAATACAGAGCCGAGGAGTTAACCATTTTCTCGTGGAACCCCTGGAAACCTTTGCAATACTTAAAAATAGCGTAAATCCTTTTTAATTTTCTAAATCCTTGAAAAAATTTTAAATCTTGTGCACACTAAAAGCGTAGGGATAATTCATGTTGCAGGTTCTTATGTTTTTTTTTTTTGCATATCGTACCCCAAGTAGCAGATACTTCGTACCCCAAGTGGTCGGCACATCGTACCCAAACTGGTCGGCACTTCGTACCCTTCATCACAGGGAAACATTACTTTTAGATATGGAGGTAATGAAGAAATTCGATTGTTACAATATAGCAATCAGACTAACACGGGTAATTTTTGTTGCATATACATTGTACCCTGAAATGGGTATATAATGCACACTTCGTTTTTTTCTGCGTGGAAGATCCTTGAAATCCTTGGAATTCAATAAATTTCTTACATAATCTCTTGAAATCCCTTTAATTGAGCTACCATTAGAGTCCTTTATAATCCTTTAAAATCCATAAAAATCCCTTAAAATCTCTAAAAATCGGCTGAAATTCTTGAAATACCGTAAAACAGTTAGAAATATTACAAAGATCCCTTTTCATGTTTGAAGTACATTAAAATTCTTGACAATATTGAGAAATCCTTACAAATTTCATTAAATCTTTTGAAATTTCACGAAGTCCCCTAAAATCCGTACATCCACAAAGAAAACATTCTTTAACTATCTTAATAGTGCAACAATTCAGATTGATCATGTGAGGAAACAGTTTTTATAAAACATGAATCTCGCACATCGCCAGAACATCAATTTTCGACTTTGGCTGTGAAAGAGCTTTTATTGGCTTCTTGATGTCTTTAAAACGAATCGGTTTTCTTGATTAATAAACAGAAATTCTGCAAGAAAGTCAACTTATTTGTCCAAGTATGGAATAGTTTTAAACATAACATGTTTCTACTCGTCATTATATCTTGCAATATTATGTCCACTGTGTAGCAATAAATCACCTTTTTCAGGCTCGAATATTTTAGGTTCATCTGATGGTGTACGAAAAATATAAATAATTTTTTCTATTTGTTATTTCCATATTAATGTTCAAGAGTTTTAAATTTTAATTACAAATTTCGAAAGTGTACGATTCTTTCGGATAAATGACAAACTACACCTCGGTTTAGCCTCAGTAGCGTTCATTAAAATACCTTATTGAGACTATTTGAAATCCCTTTAAATCCCTTCGAAATCCTTTGGAATATGTCGAAATGTTTGAAATTTTCTGAAATTCCTTTGAATTTTTTTATTATCCTGAAATTTTATAAATCCTAAAGCAAATCCTTCCAAACCTTCCGAAATTCAAGGAGATTCTTTAAAACCGCAAGATATATTTTAAATCCCCTGAAATATTTGACAATCTCTTCAAATCTTTGAAATCTTAACACAACCTTTAATTCTCGTGAAACTGACAGAAATATTATAAAATTTCTGAAAATTGTTTAAATCTATTGAAATTCCATAAAAACCCATGACATTTCGCGAATTATCTTGGAATCATTAAAAATACCCGAAAATCTTTTAAATCCTTTAAAATCCTTGTAAAGTTTGGAAAAGTCTTCGCAATTTTATTATGTTTGTATAAATTGCTTGGCGTGAATATTATACACAAATTAAGAGCGGGAAAAAATCAATGAAATAAAAATTTTGTTCCGTTAATCATTTTTTCAATTAATTATATTATAAAGAATAATAATAATGAAGTTTCAATTTTATTTCTGATACCTCGAGAAGCAGATCTAATTGTTATTTTGACTTACAAAATAATGTGAATGGTTTATATAAAAAGTTTGTACTTAAATGCATACAATTATAAACATAAAATAAGATCGTACATGTTGATATCCCGCATCATTAGTTTCATACTTATTGTAATACATATTAATAGAAAAGAGGTCTTTTATGATAATCTGAAATACTTTTTCCCCATCCAATTCAAACTCGAAAAATTCCAACTTTTTTATTTTCACACATGTACTAAGAAATTTAGCATGGTTGGTTAATATTAACATGTACGTCTAGACACTCACTTCGAGTGAAATCTATTTTATCAAACACTCTATTGATGGATCTCGGCAAGGGTTTATTATTATTATTATTCTTTTTTTGGAGGGGGGGGGGGGGCCTGACCTGTGTACTGTTCCCTCACTATGCGCCTTTCCCTCACGCAGTCAAACTGCTATTGCCAACGCCGGTCACAAGGAGTCCTTTGTACCTAATGAGCCCTAAAATGCGAAATATAAAAAAAATTGATAGTGCTCTTCCTGGATGAAAAAATAATATATAATTTATATAACGTGGACAAAACACTGATATTGTTCATTTGATTTACATAGAGAAGATTATGAAAAATATCATTGTCTTGTCCACTATATACAAACTACATATAAATTTCTCAACTGGGTTGCTAATTTAGAAATATAATACTCGAAATCTACGAATTATAACGATTCCAACGATATGTCATTTGCCTCAAAAAGTTAAAAATTAAATAATGAGTGTTTAATTTTATGTGACGTACGCATCTAGAATTCCGGTATTATATATATTTATGAGTATTCAGACTGTTAGAAAAATCTGACCAAATGGATGTGTTTTTCACATGAAATTGAATATTTATTCTTCGATCATTAATTTTTCACGGCAAATAACATTATTGTTATAATCGTTATAATTCCTAAATTTCGAATATTATATTTTTGAATTATCAAGTCTCAAATTGAAAATTTGTTATAAGCCTCATGTTAGTGCTCATTAGATACAAAGGTCTCCCGCTGTCCAGGGTCTACAGAACAGTTCGGCTGCGTGAGGGGAAGTCGCGTAGTACGGGTACAATGCGCAGCTGGATGATGCGGAATGGAGTTCCGTAATACCGTTGCATCTGCCTATGGAACACTTCATGTGATTGGGTAAGGAAGACTAGACTTTTTAGGCGGTATTCTCTAATATTTGTTTACGTATTGTGTTCTAGTTTTCAAATTACCGTCCGGTCCTCTTCCACGAATCTATACCTTCATTTTTCCAATAGGCACTGGATTATGGTACACGTCATCACAACCAGTAATATAACGAGTAGACCTTTCGGTATCAGCCGTGACCTTTGTTCTATTCCTTTAAATCAGTGGTCGGCACGCTCTTGATCAAGTCAGGGTAGCCTGACCGGCCTGATCAACGACCTACTTTTTGGTCCGGTGCCTGCCAGTTTGGGCAGACCAACCCTTCCCTCAGGGGTTCTTTGCGGGAAAATGCGGAAAAAATTTGAAATAAAAAATTTCTTAATTCTGCAATCCGCGACTTACAAGTAATGTATTTGGAATCTACGTATTTTTCCGATTCCAACGACATGTGATTTGTCTATAAAGGTTGACGATTTGAGAAGTATTTAGTATTAAACTGAATATCAGTGGTCGGCAAACTTCTTGCTCACTTTACAGGTATGGACAGGCCCGTCCCGGCTTAATTTTTTCCACTTCTTTTTGTTCTATTTATAGACCTCAGTGTAGGTGAGCTTAGTCCAGCAAGGGTCTTTTGTCGACAGACACGTCGAAGTAAGGAAATTTAAAAACTTTCAATTTTTCAACTGGCGATTCAAAAATAGCATAATCAACATATACGGTTCTTTCTGATTCCTAGAGAAGTTGGAAAGTTGAAGGAGTTCAATATCGAAAAACTCAATTCAATATGCAATTTGGCTTGAAATTACTCCATGGTTCAGACTTGAAGCTTTTAATAGATTCACTTACGCTATAATTCCTGAATATGAAGACGAAGAAAATTAACGTAAGTTGACTGTAAATCAGAAGGAAATTCGTACTTCACAAGTCAAGTTGGCATCGCGTTGATATTATTGGTGCATTTTCTTCCCATCACATGAAGAAGTCTGACGAAGGATTAATTCATTGTTCTGATTCATGTATGTTGGTTTCTTCTAATCTTCACTGTTTTTTCCGGAATCATAGCGTAATAAGTGAATCTATTAAAAGCTTCAAGTCTGAATTTAGAATTGTTCAAATTTTAATACTACTTTGCTCTGCACTGTCTCTCCTTTATTTTTCTAATGCCTTTCTTTCTGATTGCACTGCTTGCTTGAGGAAGACTGTAATGGCAGGATTCGTCTCGGGCGGAACAATAGGCCCCCACGAACAGGTCAAGTTGCTGGAGGTGAACCACGGAGTAACTTCAAGCCTTCAATTTAATACCAAATACTTCCCAAATTGTCAACATTTATGGACAAATTACATGTAGTTGGAATCGGAAAAATACTTATATTCCAAATATATTACAGGTGCCTGATCAGAAAGAAGGTAGTTGGTCAGGCCGCCCGGTCTGGGTACCGTGACATGGTCAAGAGCGTGCAGACCACTTCGCTAGACTTCAGTTTCAGGACAGGATTTAGGAAGTTAGGTAGGGTTCGGTTACCCAGCGGGGGAATTATGTAATAATGATTGTAAATTAGGTGCAGTTATTATATAAAGAAATTTTTTGTTTATAGATCAACATTTCACATCATTTTTCTTGTTGAAAGTTTCGAGCTAATCTATTCATAAATCGTGTGTAGAATACGTAAAGGGAGGTCAAGGTCATTTCTGAAGTATCTTTCCACGAGAAATTCAGTCGTGACCTTTTTTTTTGATCTTGACGATGGCCTTCAGAGTCATTTCAAGGTCAACTTTTTTAAAGAGTGGAAACCCCCTTTTTTACATCAGCAATAAATAGAGCGGAAAATTTCACGTTCAAATATGTACTCAGGTCATACACAGGTGAATTGCAATCTTGAAGGTCACTCTAAGGTCATTTAAACTTAAACAAGTTCTGCATACCTCCGGGCATAGAAGCCTTTCAAATTTTTTTTCGTAGCAAACGAAGCTACTAACTTCAACAAGGTATATTCAGGAGTGACTTTAAACATGACCTTGAAGATGACCTTCAACGTCATTTATTTCATTGAAAAACGTATGATCTGGGTACATATTTGAATGTAAAATTTCCCGATCTATCGATTGCCGATGTAAAAAAGGGGTTGCCATTTTTTAAAAGTTGACCTTGAGATGGCCTCCAAGGTCATCGTCAAGATCAAAATAAAGGTCACCATTGAATTCTTCGTTGAAAGTTACTTCAAGAATGAACTTGACCTCCCTGAAAAATGTCTTACCCTAGGAAATATTCAGCCGTCCCGTGACGTTTGAGACCCGGTATACATATCACATATATACGCGTTACAATGCGAAATCGGCAAATATACTATTTACAGAAGTAAGGCTTACTGTTACACGAATAATAACTTCCTCTCGCTGGGTGTGGATGGTGACTGAGTGATGCATTTCATCCTACTATTTGAAATTGTTTAAATTTTTTCAATGACCATACAAAATCTTTGCGAATCGGGAAACGGTCGGGAACTTTTTTCCTCGATATATATTCTACTATATTTTACTTTTATTGAGGAACCTAATAAGTAATATTTATTCAAGGAGAATGAAAGTCTATAATTATAGTTGGATATTTTCTGGGATGCTAGAATATTAATCGAATTTTTAACCTTTTTAAGTTTCTACGGGGAGCTTGGATTTAAACTTCAGGCATGAGAATGTAAGGATGAATAGGTACGACAAAAATGGCAATAAAATCCGTTTGCGGGATGATATTCGGGCACGAATATACATTAAAAATCCGTTCGAATTGAAATCCTAGCTGATCCTGTTCAAGAGATATCGTCAAATTACGTATTCCAGCTATTTCACTAATGGAACGTAATGAGCTGTACCTTAAGCATGCATTTAAATGCATATATAATTATTACTTTTATACTAGGTATGTATAGAATAGATGAATATATGCGTGTTTCACACCCGTGTATATTATATATATGTATACACACACATATATTCATGTATTATATACAAAAATATCATGTTATATTTAGTTATGAATGAAGAGATTTTCATGTTATATGTTTTATTGAGATTGCGCCATGAAGTATAACCCCTCCTGGCTGTGTGAATTACATATTTGAAAAATAGAGCGGAAGTCATATATATGAACGTATATTACATTTATAGTTTAGTTTAGTTCGATTGCACTTTTGTATGAAACCCTGATAAAGAGAAAGACGTAACTATGATACAGAAAAAAATAGTAACACAAGTAATTTTGAAGGGCTTCTCACACTAAACCTATGTTTTTATCTATATATTGCCTGAAGAAAATACAACAACAGTTTTTTTGAGCCTCTTTATGTAATTAGGATCCTCGATGAAGTTGATCTTGAACCGCTCCCAAACTTTCAAAAATTTACTGTGTACTGACTCGCCAGCTTGCTCCGACCATAATCCTAACCCGTCGTCATTATCCAAAAACTCAAGGCATTGCTTTAAGTGATCCAAAACCACGTGAATCTTCAAAGTTTTAGAGACACCAGTGCTTTTGAATGCTTCAGACAGCTCCATCAAATTTTGATCTAAATCATCATCAACTTTTTTAATCGAAAAACAACTATTTACAATCTTGTCCATCGCTTTGAACGCAGAGATGAAAGGATCTATTGCTTTTCTTCCGACTTTCCCACAAATTTCAGGATCTTGAAGTTTATCTGCTTCCTTTAAAAGCATTCGGCAAGCATTGCCCTCGAAAACTTTGCCATGATAATTTTTTGAAATCAGATGTAATTTTTTCGGCCAAAGTAAAGCTATCTCTTCGGACAAAATAGGAACTAAACCATTCCAGAAGAGATGATTCACGAATCCTTGCAGAATGTGTAGTTCGGGAATCACACATTTTTTCATGACGTATAGTTCATCATCTTCTTCAAAGAGAGGAGGGTTGACTGTATTACGACAATCTTTAGCTTTTATTTTATTTTTGCCTAGAGATTCAAATTTATTATAATCTTTTTTTAAATCTCCGTATGTCTTCAATTGAGCACTTTCGTCATGAATATCATCAGAATTTTTATTTGACGTGTCTTGTGCGTGACGTAGTTCTTTTAAAGTAACAAAACAATAGGGACAAGGATATGTTGCTGATGCAGTTTGTTGTCCGTTCACCAGCAGCAAAACTTTAAAATCTGATACAAATTTGAAGGGAATATCGTTAACTTTAGTCAATTTAACTAATAAATTGAGGTTTTCATAGGTTTCTTTTATTTGAGGCACTACGCACAATAGTATCAATTTCTGGACACTTGTTAGTTTAGCTTTTTTACCATTACTTCCTTTGGTACTTTCAGTAATTGCAGAATAATCTTCAGTCAAAATTGTCATCGAAATTTTGAAAAACCCCTGTCCTCCGTCCGCCATTAATTTTATTTTAGGTATACCAATTTGACCCCGCTTTTCTACGACTGCGTCCAGCAATTCTTCAGCATCTGCCCAAATCACAGGCCTATTTTCTTTTTGGTCGTTTTCAGTATCAAACTGGAAAACCTTATCCTTGTAAACGTCTTCTAAAGTTATTAATTTTTGCGATATGTTTTGCTCGTAAGATACAGGAACAGATTTCCTGCCTGCGCTGCTTCTCAAAAAACTCGTCATTTTTTTCATGTGGTTGCATGAAATACCAGAGTTTACATGAAAATTGTCTAATTTTTCGGCATGAAAAACAATTTGCTTATTTTGTTTTGGATTTACAGCTACTCTTACTTTGGAACCCAGGGTATTTAAAGTTATTTCTTCACCTTGTTTTTCAACACTACATCTTCTTCGTTTCAAAATTGAAGGATGATAAATACCTTTACCTACTTGTTGAAAGCACTTTCTACACATTTCAAACGAATCCCTTGATTCTTTTTTACTCGGTTCGGATTCATGAACATGAAAATTTTTTGTGCCATTGAGACCATTAGATGCATCAATTTGATTGGAAACATTGAGCACGTGCCCTCTACCTTTTATAGGTTTTGAATGACCTTTAAATCGTGCTACTCGACACACGTAACAGTTACAATTGAAAGTCGTTCTAGTTTCTTTCGGTAAAATTATCTCGTCATAATTTGGCATAGTTTGTAAAGGTCTTGTGAAAATATTTTTTTCCCGATCAGCAAGTGCATGACGACAAGAGCTACAAATACTTAACGGAAATTTCGAACTAGATGTATCGAAACTTATATTAATGTATTTCCTGATCAATTCTTCGTTGGACTCAGATATAAGAAAATCTTGTGATCTTTGTCGTCCGAAAATTATTTTTCTACCACAAGGTGCACATACCTTCATCCTATTCTCTTCATGATCACATTTATGATCTATATTCTTCTTTAGTAAAGAAGAAGCCATATTTATCCGTTAGCCTGCCACTCAAACGTGATCTCTAACACGGAAAATATAAAAAATTTCCAAAAGACAAACAAGATAAGAAGCACCCGAAATCTTCTGACTGATCCTAGCCTTTTATGCACTCAGATAAAAGGTTATCTTGAAACAAAAGCATCGTCCTCTTGCCTGTTTTGTTTTGAACGACGTCAATATATTTTTCACACAAACAGAATAATTTGGCTGAGACAAATGAAAATCCTCTCAACCTTATATTTAAGACGAAATTCTAATAATGAAATAGCTAAAATGCGTAATTTTACGATATCTCGAGAACAGGATCAGCTAGGATTTCAATTCGAACGGATTTTTGATGTATATTCGTGCCCGAATATCATCCCGCGAACGGATTTTATTGCCATTTTTGTCATACCTATTCATCCTTCCTGACCACCGTGAGCGCTCTCATTTCATCTTACTGTCGTGTAATTTCTCACCTGCTCGAAGTAAAAATCTCTGAAAAAATTCCGCAATCTATATTTTCTTTGAAGTTGATAGTTAATATCGCACTAACCCGTGTGGAAAAGTCTACTGGGGCCAGACTGGGTCCCAGCCAAATTGCCCAAGTTCCAGTTGGGTCCCAACTGGGAACCCCAGTCTCGCCCAGGTGGGCTGTTCTCTGGGTTGTAACGCTCAGACCAACTAATGCCCAGATTGGGGTAACCAGCTGGGCCCCAGCTGGGAAATACTTTTTACGCCCAATTAGTAAAAGAAGGGTTTTATTTTAAAAAATTGACTCTTTGATTGCAGAGGTAGAATTCGAAAAATTCGTTTGAGGCAAAAAGTATTAGGATTAGATAGTTGTTTACTCTGGCAGAAACACTTCAATTGAAAAAAGATAAGTCGTCTCATAACAAAATTGAATTCTAGTATTTATTGAGTATATAATGAGGCTATGTAATTTTGAGGTTAGAATGCGAGTAGTTCAGCATTGACAACATTTTTAGCTTTATTAAATATGCAACGTCACATATAGAAATAATAGGTATTTTTGAACTAGATAATTAATCATTTTTGAAATCTAAGAGTCAATGCTATGATTTTCGTAACTTACCATGCTCATCACTATCGTCACTCGAGTCTTTTTCAATGTCTTCAAATTTACTCCTTATTATAACTCCACTGATCGCTCGATGTTTTCTCACACGTAAACGTAATTTATTATTCGCACACCTTTTTCACTTAATTCACCCATTGTCTGTAAAAACTAAATTTACTAATAGTAACTGACAGCGACTGAGAATTCCATATGGGACCCGACTTGTTTTCTACGGCGGCGCACACCATATGGGAGCAACGTGGGTATACCCGGTATAAGTCCAAACAGGACGTAAACACTCTTTGGTTTTATTGGCTCAAATTTTCATAATTGAGAAATCGGAATAACTAAAAAATGTATAATATTAGTGGGAGATTGCCTTCCGCCTGTAGTATAATTAATATAACTCGCTTTAATTAATTAAACTTTCTACCCGGGACGCCCAGCTGGGACCCAGTTGGCGCCCACCTATTAACTGGGCTTGATTGGGCAGATTTCCACACGGGAAATTAAACTTTAGATCATTCAATTAATGGAACTTTGCGTTATTTCATAATATGCTGGTATGAACATGATACAATCCTTATATCAATTATTACATGTCAGAACTTTTACTTTTGGAATTAAGATTTTACACAACACTTTTGTATTCTCAATAGCTCTCTTTTCTATTAAATCTTAAAAAACCTGTAAACTTTATCTGAATGCAGTAATGTCCTCCATTTACCGAATTAATTGGGTGGATTTTAATGAATAAATTTTGTCCCTATAGGGATCGTCCATAATCTGAGTTACCCATTTGAGGGGGTGTGGGAGAGCTTACGCCAAAAACTACGGTTGGTAACAGGTTGAGGGGGGGGGGGGCTTCAGTGGAAGTAACGTTACGAACTCTTGATGATACATTTGAAGAAAGTCTGCGATTTTTGCGAAAGATGTCCCTGCGTTACAGTTTAATAATTACGTAGTAAGTTTGAAAATTACTTTTATATCAACTCTTTTTTCCTTTTAAAACAATATCTGTTTCTTCTCATGTTTTCGAGATATTTTACCTTCTTCTCGATTTTAAGTTTCAATTTTTATGTTGTTTTAAAATTCTTCTATTTGATTAAGAATTCAATTTTTTTATTGAGGATGCAACTATTTCGTTAAAAACTTATGTTTTTTTGGTAGAAATTCCACAGCTTGGTTGAAAGTTTATTGCTTTATTATACATTTATCTTTTTGGTTGAAGATTCATCTCTTTGTTGGAACATTTAAATATTTCGTTAAAAATTCGTATTTTCATTTACATTCTTATCAGAGAAGGTACTGGATTCGTGTAAAATTTGCCCATCCTCCCTCCCCCCGCTTTTGTCACATGTCCACGTTTTGAGACCCCCTCCTAAAACCGAAAAACAGGTTTTCACGAATGTGTCTGTCTGTGGGCAAGATAACTTTCGAAAGAATTGACAGATTGTATTCGCCTTCGGTATATTCTCTCACTGCCCTAAAATGAAGGCCAAGTTCGTTAGCCAGCCATTTTGAATGAAAATTCAGAAAGTTAGAGCATTTTCAAAAATTTAAGAACACTTTTTCGAATTTGAAAATGTTGTATACACTTGTTCATAGTTGTCAAGAAGTTGAACAATGTATCCCAATGACTTTTTTTTTGATAAAACAAAAAATTACCAGAGTTATAGCATTAACAAATTCAAAAAAACAAACTAAAATGGACACTTAAAGACAAACAACGCGCGTTATAAGAAAAGTCAAGAAGTAGAAAACGTTGCTTTTTGAATACCCTACATGATTGTCAGAACAACTTTTTTAATTTTTTTGGGAAATTGAAAATTTAAATTTTGATCACACAAAGAAACAATGAAAAATAAAAAATTCTATTATGCGGACAAAATACACAAGAGACGAAACAAGCTGTGAATTCGATTTTGGATGATTCCACCTTATTTGTATTTATAATTATATGGTGCTTATTTCACGAACACTTTGCTTCCCATTAGTAAATGTATTTGCTTCCTCGTAGAGGAAGTATTAGTCATTTTCTTCAATAATAGACAAACCAAAGTCTTCATTTCGATCAATTTCAAAATAGAAATTCACAAAAAATACAAAATTACAAAATAATACAAGAAATTTCTCAATTACGAAGACAAATCAGACAAGTCAAATTTTGTGTGTTGAAATGATAATTTTTTGAGCTGGAAAAGGGAAGGAAAAAGTTTTGTCGCACCCCTATTCCTTTCCCAGCTTTACGATTCCTTTACAAAAATTATCAGAATTATTCTATTTCAAAATTTATGATCAAATAGTCTTTTCTATGCATGCGTCAACTTGGAATTATGTCGATGACGAAATTTATTCTGTTTGAAACAGATGATTCAAATATTATAAATGAGCATAACATTTTTAGTCTGCAATAAAGTGTATCAATATTATAGATCAATCGATTTGCCTCGAATCAAGGCATCTTTTCCGTTCTTGCATCAATTCTGAAATATATTAGTGAAAAATGTTTTCCTTTAAAGAAACTTGTTTTCAAACATGAACATTAATTTTTTTTGTAAAGATTTATTATTCTAGTTGAAAATGAATCTTTAGAGTTGCAAAAACCAGTTTTACAACTGAAAATATAACTATTTCATAATTGGTTGAGAAATTTTAGTTTAAATTGAAAATTTATCTTCTCTTTTTGAAAATTTAACTATTTGGTTGAAAATGTTTGAATTTTGTTGAGGATTCAACTATCTTCTTGAGAACTAGTCTTTTTTGGTTCAACTAAACTACATTTTATTTAAAATTAAACTAGTTTTTTTTTTTTGAAAGATCAAGTATTACAGGCTTTCTTGTGAATTCATCTTTTCGATTCGAAAATTATTAAAACTTCTTCTAGCTTTTTTAAAAAAAGGCATCAATTCCTGTCTTATGATTAAAATCAAAGATTTGAAAGACTTTTTGGTAGCTTTTAGATTGGAGAAGACAACAGACTAGGTTTCTTTTTGACAAACGTCTTACCTACTTCTAAAAATAGGAAAAATTTCAGCGAAGTTTAAAATTATACACATGATTGGAATTTATGCTTCAGAAGTATTTTGGGTAGTTTTCAAAACAGGGAAAACAACAGACATGACCTCTTTTTTGTTAGAAGAGACCAAAGGTTAGAAAAGTTGGGAATTATTGACAATTCCCATTATTTTTAGGAAATAATGCATTACTTCTAGTCGCGTGATTGAAATTTAAATGGTAAAAGTTTTGTCGGTAAGTTCTCGATTAGCGTGGATAACACAAAATGTCTTATTTTGTCCAAAAACTCTAAACTATTTTTGAAAATAGGCCAAATGTAACTGAAGCTGGAAATTATATACACTTCTCATGATTTCCAGAAAATAATGCATTGCTTTAATCAATGATCTACCTAGAAAACTTTGGAAACCAAAGTTTTAATCTTAAGGCCCTTTGTCTACGTAAAAGAGGTTCGATAGCCCGATATCTTTCCATGTTCCACGTGAAAAATAAACGAATTTCCTTCAAGGATGCTGGGCCAGTCAGGTACCACGTAGTTTTCCTAAGGGTGCTTGACCGCATAGGAAAGGGATGTACTGAATTATCAGCGAAACAAGTTTTAAAATATCAATTTTAATCTTGCCCCCGGAAGAAATTCTTTATTGTCTGAAAATCCTGACAAGCGTAAATAATGTCTACATTCTCTGACATTTGGCCTCTTCTTAAAAATAGATGAAAGTTTGTTATCAAGATAAGAACTTGTTTGTTGTCTTCCTGCATCAGAAACCTAAAAAAAATCAATTCCAATCATGCCACTGGAAGAAATGCCTTATTTTCTGAAAATCATGAAGAGTGTAAATAATTTCTAACTTCACTGGCATTTATTGACTTTCAAAGAATTCCTAAAGTTTGTCGTCACAAACAATAATATTATGTTCTCTCCCCTGAACGAAAAACCTTCCAAAAAACTTCTACAACATTCATTCCAATTGTGCTACCGGAAGTAATCCATTATTTCATGAAAATCATGACAAGTGTAAATAATTTTCAACTTCGATGGCATTTGGCCTATTTTAAGAACAGATAAAAGTTTGTGATCAAGAAGAGGCCACGTCTGTTATCTCAATTGTTCGAGAAACTGCCCGAAAAACGTTGAAAAAACAAATTCTTATCATGTTACCGGAAGTAATACATTATTTTCTAAAAATATGAGAAGTGTAAACAATTTCAAACTGTGGTAGCATTTGTCCTCTTTTTTTTAAATAGATAAGAGTTTATCGTCAAAACATGACCTTGTCTGTTGGCCTCTGTTCGAATAAATCGTCGCCTCAAAGTTATAGTACGCCATGTACCTCAACTTTCGAATTGAGAAAATGAGGTTCGGAGTTGAATCATAATATACCCTACTAAAACGTTGCCAAATGTTGAAATAAGTTTATTGGTCAAAAATAATGCATGATAAAGAGCATATGAGCACAAATTTTAATACTATTATGATTGTATTTTAGCTGATGTAGAAAATTGGTTTTGGACATGGCGTAATATGAGAATTAAAAAATTAATTCTTTCTCAGAATTATTGTACGCCATGTCCACAAAATGTTTATAAATGAACTATTCCTAATGAAATCCTTGAGTAAAAAGTTTAACAGAATGACAGTTTACGACTCAAGTTATTCGATTGTATTACATACCTCGAATTGAACTTAGGTTATCCATAGGAAATATTTAATACGAAGTTGCCATTTTTTCCCTTACAGCAATGCAGAAAAGAACATGGCCTGATATATGTAATCCTAACTTTAAATTGACGTTACTATTTTAATTGATAATTGTAACAGCTGAGGAAATAAATCGCAGGGAAAAATGTATTGAAAAACAAAGTTCAACCCTCACCGAGCCTAAAAATAATAATAGTTCAAAAATTTCGAAAAGTGGACATGGCGTAGTATAACTCTAGGGCGACGAAATACCTAACATTTTTTGAAAATCTTGAGTAGTGTAAAACATTTTCGAATTCGGTAGCATTTGGCTACTTTATTATAAATAGATGAGAGTTTGTCGTCAAAATGAAGCCTCGTCAGTCCTCTTCCCTGTTTGAAAAGCTATTTGAAATACTTTAAAAACATCCGTGATAACCATGTCACGGGAAGTAATGGATTATTTCCTAAAAATCATGAAAAGTGTAAAAAATTTCTAAATTGTGTGGAATTCGGCCTCATTTTCAAAACACATGAGTTGATCGTTGAAATATGATCTTTCCTGCTGTCTTCTATGTTCGGAAAACTATCCAAAAAACTTTGAAAACACCAATTTTTATCATGTTATCGGAAGTAATACATTATTTTCTGCAAATTATGAGAAAAACTGCCAAAAAGTTTTTTAATCGAACTTTCAATCATGCTACTCGAAGTGAAGCATTCTTTTTAGAAAGCGAAGAGAAGTTATGAAAATTCTCAAATTTGCTGACCTTTGGCCTCTTTTAAAAAATAGATGAAAGTTTTTTCTCAAAATGAGACTTTGTCTATTATCTTCTCAATTCGAAAAACTACTCAAAATACTTTTAAACCATCAATTCTAATCAGTTACCGGAAGTAATGCATTATTTTCTGGAAAGTATTGGAATTGTAAACATCGTCTCAATTTTGTGGCAGTTGGCCTCTTTTTCAAAATAGATAAGACTTCGTCTTCATAATTATGGCATTGACAACTAAATAGTTGAACTTTCAAACATAAGAGAATTTTCTACAAAGAAGTTAATTTTCAACCAAAAAAGATGAATTGTTTATCATAAAACTTAAATTTTCAATCTAAAAGGACGAATTTTCAATAAAAAAGTTAAATTTTCGACAATTAAAGATAGCTCAATAAATATTCAAATTTTCAAGAAAATGATTCAAATTCTAAGGAAATGGTTGCATTTTTACCCTTATAGTGTTATTTCCAACTCAGAAAGATGCATTTTCAACCAAATGGTTGAACAAAAAAAAAAAAAAAAATTCAACCAAAAACAATTAAGTTTTCAACACTGTTGAAAATGGTTTTGAAATAATATAATTTTAATATACGAATGAATCCAAATTTCTAGATAGGTTGTAATTGTATTTGAAATAATTCACAAAGTGTAGTAAATGCAATACTCATGGAGTGAAAAAAGGTTAATTGTATCAGGTGAATTTTACTTGGCTGAAGTAATCGAAATTCAAGAATTCTGAATCAGACTAAAATCAAATTCAAAATCAAGTCAATATATAGAATTCCTGAAAATAAAACAAGAATTCAACGATAAAATTTTGACAACCACCACAAAATGCTCCTATTGCAATTCCTAAAAAATAAGATAAAAAAATTTGTTTCGTTGCACAAAAATAAAAAAGAGGAAAGAAAAATTATTCCAGATCTCAGGTATCGAAGAATTAGCGTCGTCGCTTGGTCGCTGTTCCCACCTGTTTTCATTTTCTTGCCTTGATAAGGGTGCTGTGTGAGCACCGAAACGTTGGTAAATACCTTGCATGCTTTTTTTATTGTTTTTTATTTTTGTCCAAAGGAACAAATTTTTTTATTTTGTTTTTTAGGAATTGCAATAGGAGCATTTTGTGGTGGTTGTCCAAATTTTATCGTTGAATTCATGTTTTATTTTCAGGAATTCTATATATTGACTTGATTATTGGACGTTAAATGAGATATTGAATTTGATTTTAGTCTGATTCAGAATTCTTGAATTTCAATTTAGCTGACTTGGATTGGAGGTCATTTCTATACCCCCGCTTTTTTTCCTTTAAATCTTATGTTTTTTAATCAGATCAAAGTTGCATATGGTCCTGAATCCTTCAGAAAGGTTAAATTATGGTGTGATATCAACCAAAAATTAAGAGGCTGTATTCTTCAAAAAGGGTTTTTGATTGAATGTCGAAGAAATGATGTTTTACCTAAAAGGATATTTTTCTTGGATAAGAAATTTATAGATTTTGTTTTTCACAGTTATTTTTGCAATAGACAATTCGAACATAATTTAAAGAAATTCAAACTCTCAATGCTGAATTTACTGATCAAGGATGTTTCAAATCATGTTAGTTTTTTAAAAGTAAAAATCTCACAAATTAAAAGTGAATTAGAATTATGTTTACCACAAGATAATATCATTCATCTTCTAAAACATCAGATTTTTCTTAATCAAAGATTTTTAAACAATGATAAATAGCATGAGAACAAACTTTCTATTTTGATTGATCAACAAACTAATATTCAGGAGCAAAATTTGAATTTACACAAAATTTTTGAAGAAGAAGATAAGGATCCTTGGTTTGTAAATTTAGCAAATATTCAAATTCCTGATTCAGTTACAGATATTCTCAGATTAGGTCAAGGTTTTAGTAACCATGTGATAAAAAGTAAATCGAAACAAATGATGGAAATAGTCAAAGATGTTGAATCAAGTATACACAAAGTTCCAATATTGGATCAACAAGATTTCCGAAACAAGGTTTTACAATTGTTCAAGAGTTTTGTTGATAAGAATTGTTTGCACAATAGTAGTATTGATCGTAGAATTTCTGAAGGTTTCAAGTTAACAAAAGATTTCCTCAAGAACAACCCTTATATAATTTGCATGCATGCTGATAAAGGTAATATTACAGTTTATATGAAGAAATCAGATTATATTAGGGATATGAAGGATTTACTTTCCAATCGTGATAACTTTGAATTATTGAGTGAAAATCCGTTAAAACAATTAAGAAGAGACATTTTGAAGATGCTAGACAATTGGAGAAAGAAATAACTTTTGGGAAAGGATATAAGATGGACTGATATAAATCACAGAAAAAACTAAGTGTAAACTTTACCCGGAATTCGGGGTAAAGATTACCTGCAACAAAAATTACCCCATGTGGGTAAACTTTACCCGCACATCTGGGGTATTATTCTGAGTTCACCTACGTTCGGGAGTAATTCTCAGTAATCACCTTGCAGGCCTGGTAAATGTCATATTGAACTATTGACAGTTCTAACGATTCGGCAAAACAGCCTTTATGAAGCCGCACTTATCCGATTTGCCTGTTACACCAACCATCAGCTAACTTCACTTCAGCGATTCAAAGTTAGTGGCTTCCCAATTTCCAAGGCGGTGGTGACAACTTCAATGAGAACAAAAGACAGTTTCTGCCCATCAAGGGTAATATTTGTGTTTTACCAATACAAACAGGTAAAGATACGAAATTACCTGCAACACTATTTACCCTAAGTTTTTTCTGTGTACTGGGGACAGTTCTTGCAAGATGTTTTGGTTTGAGAAAGATTCATAAGGAGGGCTAACCTTTGAGAATTGTTGTTTCAACTATTAACACTCCAACGAAATTTTTAGAACAAAACTTTAATTTGATACTTAAAGACTCAATTACAACTTCTAAATACAATATTAAAAATAGCTGGGAATCTCAAGAAAATATTATTAAAAAAACTGTCCCCGATGACCATGTAATGATTTCTTTGGATGTTGTTGCAGTGTTCCCAAATATACCCCTTGAATTAGTCAAACAAGCAATTTTAAATAGATGGGACAATATAAGGACACGTACTCCATTAAGTCAAAAAGATTTTATTGGAGCGATAGTTTTCATTATGAATTTAACTTATTCTAAATTTAATGGATCTTTTTATAGGCAAAAGTTTGGTACTCCCATATGTTCAGTCATTTCTCCGATTTTGGCAGAAATGGTTATGGAAGATTTGGAAGTCTTTGCTTTCAAGAAGCTGGCTTTTTTTTTGCCCTTTTACTATCGTTATGTTGATCACACCTTGTTGTGTGTTCCTCTAGCAAAGTTACAGGCGGTTTTTGATGTTTTTAACAGTTTTCATCAACAACTTCAGTTTACCCACGAAATAGAGAAAAATAGTAAAATCAGTTTTTTGGACTCAGAAGAAATTAAAGGTCAGGATGGTAATATTATTACCAATTGGTATAGGAAAAATACATATTCAAGTAGAATTTGAAATTTCTCTTTGGCTCATCCTAAAAAAAAAAAAGATTCAGATCTCAGGTATCGAAGGGATAGCGTCGTCACTTGGTCGCTATTCCCACCTGTTTTCATTTTCTTGCCTTGATAAGGGTGCTGTGGGAGCACCAAAACGTTGGTAAATACTTTGCATGCTTTTTTATTGTGATTTTATAATAATAAAAATAAGTAAGACGAAAGAAAAAAAAGAGAAGGAAGGGGATTTGGTTGGTTGCCTTCTCATTTTTCTTTCCTCTTTTTTATTTTTGTCTAAAGAAACAAATTTTTTTATTTTGTTTTTTAGGAATTGCAATAGGATGGAAATTATTTGTAAGAAAAGTTTTATTTTGGGCTAGAGATTAATAAAAAAATTCCAAAAAAATCTGTTTTCTTAATCAAACATGCGGAGAATGAGTATCAACATGATTACCAGAAAAAATTTTATATCAGTTTTCAAGTTTTTTTCTGTTCCTGAATAAAAAATGGTGAAACTTAACTAGTTACTAGTACAAGTTTTCAGATTCGATTAGCGAAAAGTGAGTTACTAAAGATTGTTAGAAAATTACTAATTCCAATAGTCGAGATATTTCCTAATTCAGTATTGGTAAACTAATTGCTTCGTAAAAAGTAAATTATTTAGAATTGTATATAATAATTGAAAAAAATTACGAACATGGAAAACCTGAAAATAGAAAAGCTTAATAAAATGGCGCTATAATGTGATATTTTTAACTCCATTGACATGATAAGTGGGCCATATTGAGAAATTATTGACGCGACCTAGTCTGTTTCCATTTTCCAAATATTGCCTTCTAATTGTCTGAACAAAGTTATGAAAAATAAGAATTTTTCAAAATCTAAAAAATATAATGGATCAATATGGGATCAATATGGAGTAATATATTAATTAATTATGTATATTCAGGATCTTCATGCGCTACTTCTTAACAGAGTTCTGTTTTTGATTTTAAACATTTTTTCGGATGTATATTTTCCTTATTTTGTATAGAAAATTGCAATTATTTAGCTAACTTCAAAAAAATTACTTGCTTCGAATGCAAATCAGCTTGAATATATATGAAATTGAATCACCAAAGATTAGTACATAGAAAATTGATAATTTGGTTACTCAAGATATTTCCTAATTCGATTGTGGAAAGAAACTAATTGCAATTAGAGAAACTTACTTAGGACGGTATGTACTAATTAAAAAATGTTGTAAAATCTAAGAAGTGTAAAATAGTGATTTTCAATTAAATAAAGTGATGGTGTTACATTTTGCACTCTAATAGAACGCCATAAGAAGGTCATATTGTTTACTTGTAAACGTGACGAGGCATGTGTCAATTTGAAAGAGTTGCCTTCTAATTGTTTGAACAAAATTTAAGCTAAGTTCGGTCAGGGTCTTCATGCGCTACTTTTCAGCAGAGTTCTGTTTTCGATTTGAAATTTATTTCCTTTTGCATATTCATGGTATTTTCCATAGATAATTGAAAATTTCTAACAAAAAATAATAAATTGTTGAAAAAATTCTTGTAAACATCTAATTAGCAGTATAAAGTAGGATTTCGTGTATGAGAATCAATTTGCATTTTTAAAAACGCAAAAGAATCATAACTAGCGCCAAAAACTCGCTAAACCCATTTTTCGCTCATGGGTTTTTTTTGGCACCCTTTAAAACAGACTTATGGGGATGATATTTGAAATGCAATACTTGATTCAGCTTAGGGGCCGTACTTAAATTACTTTGCTGTAATTACACATGACTTGCAGGGTGAAAACTTCATTTTCAGAATTTTATTATTTTTCCTCAACTAATTTATTTTTTCTTGACCATTAACATTGAAATACCATTAACATTCATATATTGAACGATTTGAAATTTATTAATTGCAAACTAAAAAGTGATTTTTTCACAATAAAAAATTACTTCTTAAGAAAATACTTAAATTTTCTACCAAATAATTGAATTTTCTACTAATAAATACATTTTTCACGGAATATTCGAATTTTCAAACTTAAAAGATTATTTCGCAACAAAAAAGTGTAATAGTTGATATTCCAACCAAGAGGGATGAAATTTCATTAAAAAAATGAATTTTAAAATCAAACAGACCAATTTTCAACATTTAAAGATTTTCCAGTCGTGGAAGAAAAAAAAGTTCACCAAAATTGGTGAACCTCGAAGCCAAAAGACGAATGAACTGTAGAAAAATTGAATTTTCAACCAGAAAAATGTGATTTTCCAGCAAAAAAATTTATTTTCAGCAAAATAGTTAAATTTTCAATTACAGAGAAAATTTGAAAAATTTCAACAAAATAGTTCAACTTTCACCCACGAGGTTGAATTTTTAATTAGAAAAGATCAATTTAAAACGGAATAGTCGAACTTTAACCAAAGAGGTGAATCTTCAACTAAAAATATGAATCTTCAACAAAAAAATGATTTCTTAACAAAGTGGTTCAAATACAATTTTCAAACAAAATAGTTCAAATAAGAAGTAAACAGATGATTTTCCGAATCAGAAAGACAAACATTTTAAAATATAGGTGAACTTTCATCCAAACAAATATTTAACACAGAATTTGAATTTTTCAGAAGGTAAATTTTCTAAGGAATAGTTAGATTTTCAACAAAAAAAGTAGATTTTTTGACGAAAAAGGATGACTTTCCAACAAATCTGTTGAATTTCCAACCTAACAGTTGCTTTCTTACCCAAAAAATATGAATTTTATGCTCATATGGATGAATTTTCAAATAAAAAAGATAAATTTAAAGAAGAATTGTCAAATTTTCATCAGAAAAAGATTTCAGGTGAAATTATAGAAAAATTCTCAAATTTTCAACCAAACAGTTACATTCTTATCGAAGAAAGATGAAATTTATACTATAGCAGATGAATTTTTTAAACAAAAAGACAAATTAAAAAAAAAATAGTTGATTTTCTTCAAGAAACATTTCAATTGATTTTTCAACACAAAATGTGAATTTTTTTCAAAAGGTACATTTTCTACGAAATAGTGGAACTTTCATACAAAAAGGATGGCTTTTCGAAAAAATCGTTTGATTTTGAATCAAACAGTTGCATTCTTATCGAAGAAATATAAATTTTGTATAATATAATATAATGTTGTATTTATAATATTATCAAAGAAAGACGAATTTTCTACTCAGAAAATATAATTTTTTGATAAAGAAGTTAAATTAAAAAAAATAGTCGAATTTTCATCCAGAAAAGATTCCAGCTGATTTTTCAACACAAAATGTAAACTTTTTTCAAAAGGAAAATTTTCTACGAAATAATTGAATTTTCAACAAAACAGTAGATTTGCAAACCAAAAAAGATGACTTTTTAACAAATTTATCGAATTTTCAAACAAATAGTTGCATTCTTGTCGAAGAAATAGGAATTTCCTACTCAGACAGATGAATTTTTAAACAAAAATGATAAATTTAAAAAAGAATAGTCAAATTTCCAACCAACAAAGATTTCAGGTGACTTTATAACAAAATTATTGAATTTTCAACCAAACATTTGCGTTCGTATCAAAGAAAGATGAATTTTCTTCTAAAAAAAAAAAGAAATTTTTGATTAAAAAGTTAAATTAAAAAAAAAATAGTCGAATTTTCATCCAGAAAAGATTCCAGCTGATTTTTCAACCCCAATTTGAATTTTTTTAAGAAGGAAATTCTCTATGGAATAGTTGAATTTCAACAGAACAGTAGATTTTCAAACCAAAAAGTATGAGTTTTTAATAATTTTATAGAATTTTCAAACAAACAGTTGCATTTTTATCCAAGAAATATGAATTTTCTACTCAGACAGATGAAGTTTCAGACAAAAAGGATAAATTTAAAAAAGAATAGTCAAATTTTCATCCAAAAAAGATTTCAGATAACTTTCTAACAAAATTATTGAATTTTGAATTGAATGATTAAATTTTCAACCAAACAGTTACATTCTTATACAAGAAACATTAAATTTATACTGAGGCAGATAAATTTTTGAAGAAAAAAGACGAATTTTCAAAAAAATATTTGGATTTTCATTAAAAAAACATTTCAATTGATTTTTAAAAACCTGAATATGAATTTTTCTCAAAAAATAAATTTTCTACGAAATAGTGGAATTTTTATACAAAAAGGATCACTTTTTAGGAAAATTGTTTAATTTTCAATCAAACAGTTGCATTTTCATCCAAGAAAGGTTAGTTTTCTGCTAAAACAGATGATTTTTCATATCAGAAAGACAATTATTGAAAAATATATATAGATGAAACTTAAGCTAAAGCAGTTAAATTTTTAAAGCAAAATAGACCAATTTAAAAAAAAAATTAGTTGGATTTTTCTTCAGGAAACATTTTACTTACATGAATGTAGGACCCCCCCCCCCATAACCAATCAAAACTAAATCTCTTGAGCCCTCCTTCCCTATTGAGCTGTTACGTTATTTAAGTACGGTCCCTTATATTGACGTTTCTCAATAAAATTTACAAAAACGGCTTCTTTTTCTCATGGGTAATACTTGCTAAACTTCATGGGCCACCTCCAAATAGCATAAAAAATGCATTTATTTTGGTATGAATCTGAACAAATTTTGGCCGATATCTATAAGAAATTGGAAACAAATTTACCAGTTCATTTTTGAACGACCCTAATGAGCATCAGCTTAAATGGTTGAGAGAAATGGATTTTATTTTCATAGCTTTTTTCCTTATGCAAAAGATACCTTGAGGTCTCTCTGAATTAAAATTGGTAGAATTGAACTGATTATAAGTTAAATTTTACAGATCTGATTAGCGAAAAGTGAGCCCCCGAAGATTAGTAAAGAATTTCTAATTCGATTTGTCGAAATATTTCCTAATTCAATAGTGGAAAGCAATGAGTTCCTTGATACAAATAAATAAATTGACATAGGAATGTATATAATAATTAGAAAAAGAGTATAGGAATGGAAAACGTGAAAAATAGAAATATTTAATAAAATAACGCCATGATGTAGCATTGTCAACTTTACTGAAACAATAAGTAGGTCATAGTGTGACATTGTACACCTGACTAAGCATGGACCACTTTAAAAACATTGCGTTATGTTTTTCGAACAACGTTAAGAATCGTAAGAATTTCTTAAATTTCAAATTACAGGGGATCAATTAGATCAAACATAATTACACACACTTAGGATCTCCATGTGCTGCATTTATCTAATTTTCCATAGAAACTTGCAATTATTTAGCAATCTTTGTCAAGACGATTTGCCTTGTTCAAGGATGAACCTGAGAGTCTGAAGAAGTTTATTTCACAGTTTTTTTTTTATGTAAAAGAAACTTTATTGCCTCAATGAATCAAAAATTTAAAAACTCAACTATTAACTGGTGAAATTTCACGGATTTGATTAGCGAAAAGTGAGGGACTAATGATTAGTAAAAAAGTAATAATTCGATTAGTTAATATATTTCCTATTTCAATAGTAAAAAACAATTAACTGCTTGGTAAAAATATATGAACTTATTTAAGATGGTATATAGTTATTCAAAAAAGGTTAGAAAATTGGGAAAAGTGAAGGCCCTATTCTGACAATTGTAGACGTGGCCTAACTTGTTTCCTTTTTCAGAATATCAAGAATCCTCGTGCACTATTTTTCAACAGAATTCTGTTGACAATTTTCAAAATTTTTTACGGTCGTAAATTTTTTTTAGTTCTCCATAGAAAATTGAAATCATTCAAGGGAGCGTGGATTTATAAAAAAAATATTGCTAAAAAGACTGTCGATAAATAATGGCTCGTCGTATGAAAAAATATCACAAGAGAAAAAAAGTTTATCCTGTATCAAAGATTAATACAAAAATTTCGAACAAATTTAATGTACTTTAATGTATTTTATTTAATTTTTTATTTAATGTGATTTGATGTTATGACAATTCTTGTGAAAATAAAGCCAGAAAGTTTATGAACAAGATACAACATTTGAGTAATGCTAGATAGTTGCGGTTTCTTCTGAAATTTCAAAACCTTTTACCCACCTTATAATTCGTATAGTCATAAATAAGTAACTTAACAAACATAGTTGTTTGAACAATTTGTTATTGTTTATAAGTATCTTTTCTTATATAACTGCTAACAAGTTGCCGCTTTTTCTTAACTCTCAAACTTTTTCTCCACTTTTTGATAAGTGAGGTAATATTCACTACAAGTTGAAAAAACATGGAAATTTAAAAAACTGATTATTGTTTGAAACTATCTTCTCTTAGAGTAAATGCTAGAAAGTTGCAGTTTTTTCTGAAATCTGTATTTTTGCTTTGAATTCTTAGTTTTGAACAAATAATAAGTGAACCTCAACAAGAATCATCTTTGAAATAGTATTGTATTTTTTGAAGTGAATTATTTCCGCTCTCTTCCCAATGTTTACAAAAAATTAATTTGAACAAAAAAGCTATCTTACACAGGAGACAAAAACAAAGAATGGAATAATTAGGAGTAGATTTAAGGAATAGGTCTGTAAATGACTTGTGTAAGTTTCCTTTTGAATAACAATAAGAAGTTTATTGTGAAGCGTAAAAGAAAAATTTGGGATTGCACATATTTTAATGCCAGCCACACCCTCCTATTTCCTTCCCAGGAGAAAACACGTCTCGTCGATGATATACTTTTCTACAAGACATTATGAGAAAAAATCATTTATTTGTATTGAATTTATTTTTTCGTTAAATTTTGTACACTTTCTTAGAAAAAAGTTCATGTTTAGGCAGAATTTTTTTTCAATATACATTAGATAGTTATAAACGATAATGAATTTCTTTAAACAACTTTTTCTGTTAGCTTGTATTAATTATTACCTCACTAAGTGAGAAGTGGACAAAAATTTAAAAATGTCACAAAAACACAATTATCTGGCATTAATATATATGGAGATAGTTATGAACAATATTAATTTGTTTAAAAAATTATTTTCGTTGAATTTAATTCATCATTAAGTCCCTCCAAGTTCAAATAAACAATTAGTCACAAAATTCAGACAAAAACGCAACTTTCTTTCACTAATCAAAGAGAATATTATTAACAATAGTAATAAATTGTTTAGACAATTATTTTCGCCAAATTCAAATTAATATTAACTCACTCGAAGTAAAAAGTGGACGAAAAGTTGAAAATTTAAGAAAAAACCGCAATTTCTAGCATTATTCAAACAGAATATTATTAACAATGATAATAAATTACTGAAACAAGTAGGTTTGTTAACATTATTCAATCATTACCTCACTCTTATTGAAAATTGGGGAAAAAGTGGCAAATTTCTGACAAAACCGCGACTTCCTACCTCTATTCTAAGAAATAATTTCTAAAAACAATAATAAATTATTGAAACAAACTTATTCAAGCATTTCATCATCGATATAAAGAAGTATTTTGTGTATTAGAAACGATTTTCCATAAAAAACCGCTCAAAATCATGATTAGCGTAAAAACTGGCAAAACCAATTTTTCACTCATGGGTTTTTTTTTGGGATCTCATAAAACAGACTCATGAGGGTGAAATTCAAGAAGTAATATTTTATTCGCTTTCTTTGGCTAATTATGAAGATGAATGTTGAGATTCTAATCGATTCAGCTAATATTGAAGATTTTGCATAAAATTTACAAAAATGTCTTTTTCTCATTTACATTTCGTTACATTTTCTGAAATATGCATGACGTATTTTGCTAATGACCCTGAATATAATTTTTTCTCTATGAAAACTGCATCATGAAAAAACATGTTTTTCTTTTGAGTTTCAACCTGGCCCCTTTAAACTGCTTTGAACTGCTCTGAACTGCTTTGAACTTACTAACTGCGTGTAGTTTCCTTAAATTTGTGCCAGTTCAAATTGAAAAACAAGGGCTTGCGTTACCTCTGAATATCATTTTTTTCATAGAAAAAAATGGATTTATTTCGTGTAGATTAAACAAATTTCAGGACGATATGCATAAAAGTCCGAAAAAAATCCAATGTATTTTTGGACCACCTTAATGTGGACGCTTCCTAAACATTTGAAAATGGAATTTTTTAAACATCCCTACGATTTGAATTACAGATAGCGTCGCGAAAATGAGTTTCTTTGCAAAAACAGTAAAATACATGTCCTCTTTTTTCCTTCGAAACGACATATTCAAGAGGCGAACGATTCTTGACTTGAAATTGCTCTGCCTGAATGATTTGAAATGATTTCAGTTTGTATATTTTTTAATGCAAAAGCTTTCATTATAAAAGAATAAAGAAAATACAATAAAACTGAGTGTTTATCTTCCAATGTTTCTACAACACTATACTTTTCAGTCATTACCTAAGGGATGAGGTTTAATTTTTGTATACTTTTATCCTTTTTTTTGTTTACACTATGTAGTTGAAAATATACGATTGAATAATAAAAAGAAACTAATTAAAAATTTAAAAAATTAAATCTAATTAGTTTTTGTTAAAAATGCATTCAATTACAGTAGTTGTATAAAACTTAGACTACATAATGCTATCAAAAAAGTTTCTATTGCCCACAGAAAATATATATTAGCCCTCAGTGGAAGGAAATTTCCTTTCATTTAAAGAAATATTATGGTTGCCTTTATTTGTTTGATTCAATGAAATTTGATGTGTGTCATGAAGTGTCAAAAGATATTTCCTCAAATTGCAAAAATAATTTCTTCGAACCAAAAAATACTTTATTGGAAAGTATTTTTATATCAAATTTAAAGAATAGTGTTGAAGGAACGAGAAACAAGAATTATTTGTATACTTAGATATATTAATAAATCGACAAAAGTATGTTTTGATGGATTCTTCATTCAAACCGGAAAAATGTTTATATTGAAGAAAATTGGCAAGAAGAGTTCGCTAAATTATTAGAAACCAAAATCACTGAAGAAATGTTTACTATTTTTGCTAATTATTTCAGGGAAATATATTTATTATTTGTTCGACTGTACCGTTAGTGAAATATTACTATTTTATCCGTTAAACATTGAATTAATAATACAATTAGTACCATTCTTACTAATGCAGATCCATATGAATAAAAAAAAATGAACTTATAATTTGAAAACGAATTTAAATACCCTGATTTCATTTTTTGTGATTGAATGCAAAACTTATTGCATGGAATTGAATTTCCAGGAATCCTTCCTGGAACTCTATTTAACATATACCGGTGACAATTTGGGTCTTCCTTCAAAATATTAAGTTTGAAAAAACGATATCACGAATGACAAAATGGAATAAATTCTTATAAATCAAATCAATCAGAATGAGTGGAAAAAATGTTGATAATAATAATTTAAAAATAATTTCAATTTTTCTATTATTCAATATATATATATAAAATATAGGGAGAGAATTAATTTAATTTTCCCCCCCTCGATTGCAGAAAAACTAATGTTTCACTCGGAATTTCTTCCTTTCTAGTGCATGATTATGCTTTTTTTGAGTCAAGGCTTTTTATCTAGAACAAACTCAGATGAAAAATATTTTTAATGTTTCACATGTGCATCAAAGAAAGAATTTAAAAACAAAAACAATGACAAGTGAAATTAGGAATGTGAAATTATGTACACAATTGCTACACTGAAGGCTGTTGATTTTTTTAAACAACCCTTGATTTGAATCTCTATGTGCAGGTAAATTTTTCTCTGTTTCAAAAAATTTAATTTCCTTAGCGTTTCTACATTTGTATTAAAAATACGAATAAATGAATAATTTACATAATCTACATGTACATAAAATGCATTTAATATGTAATAGAGTACAACATAATACAAAATAATTCGTGTTTTTGATATAAGTTTAACGAGTGCTAAGCGCGAGACACGTTATGAGAATGTATTCGTTAAATGCGAAGGAGCTTCAGCGAGAAGGATTTAAAAATTACCAAATGACATTTATCAATGTTTACATTTTGTTTAAAATTTAAGTTAGGATAAAAATAGTTTTCGATCAGTTACATTTGTACCCATATTGGAATGTTGCCAACTTTCGTGAGAGTTTTATCAAAACTTGTGTGTTTAGAAGTTAATTACAAAGAGCAGTTAAGAAATCATTATAGAGGAGGGAGTAAGTAGTATTGAAATTTCCTGAAATATGTATCACGTATTTTCCGAATGACCCTAAATATAATTTTTTCTCTATGAAAACTGCATCATGAAAAAACATGTTTTTATTTTGAATTTCAACCTGGCCTCTTTAAACTGCTCTGAACTGCTTTGAACTTACTGACTGGTTGTAGTTTCCTTAAATTTGTGCCAGTTCAAATTGAAAAACAAGTTCATGAAGGGCAGACAGCATGACACACAAAAGTCTTCCGAACTCTAATGGAAACATGTGCTACAAATGCCCATACATTTTGAGATAACAGCAGGTATAAAAAGAGCAACGATTGTTCGAAAAATTATTAGTCAGCGAAAGAAAATCTATCATTGAAATTGAATTATCAGTAAACGTTCACGGAATTGTACAAGAATCATTTTCTTCTTATGAAAGAAAATGAAGCTCTTTAGGACGGCTCCGATCGTCGCCATTGCGATCTTCAGCATATACATTGGTATTTATATAACTTTGAGTAAAATTTGTTTTAAAAAAAGTTATGCATAACATATATATATTTTATTCATCAAATATGTCCTGAAACCTTTTTACACACAATACGAACTGTCTAACGTTACGAAATTTTCCGTGATACTAGCCTGAGCGCTATATTAGTTCGGTTAGCTTTACGGAAAATACCGTAATACTAGTCAGTTCCCATATTACAATCTCAAAACATTTTTATGAGTCCTTGTAATAAACATAAGAATTTTCAGTCTTGTATTGGGATATTAAAACAAATCAAATTGATAATTATTATTATTTATAATCATAAAAAAGCTTTTATAATATCCCTTGGTAATATTCACATGATAAGCTATGGCGTTTTTAATATAATGTAGTAAACTAATTTGATTTTTCACAATTTCTTTAAAGAAAATATTCTAGACCTCCCAATTTTCAAGAGATTTGCACATCTTAAAAATAAAAAAATAGCTAAATTTCAGAGAGATTTTTCTGAATTGATTTACAAGAAGAATGTTTTTTTCTGAATCACGCCAAAAATTGAATATTCTATTTTTTTAATTCAACCCTCCCATTTTGTTGAAACTATGCATATTCATTAAGAGTATCATCAAACTAGTAAAAGTCCTCATTTTAAATGTTATTCAGCAATTTCAAAATTTTGAATTAAATTTTTTATAAAAAAATTAATGAGTTAAAAACGTTTTTGAGATTGCAAACAATCGGACACTTAATTTTGAAATTTATTGTTCGGTATAGCGTAAAAGCATCGCTTAATTGCGATTTGTTGAGAATTGAAGATAGTTGTAACATTTAGGAATAAGCATAATTATTTTCAACCAATGGGGTAAACAATACAGAATTTCAACTAAGAGAATTCGTTCTTTGGAAAAACAAATTTCTGATAACTTGAAAGAATCCTCTTCTCATGATACCATACCAGCCAAGAATAATTCTTTACTTTTCAAATGATTTTATAAGCCAATACACGCAACTTGACAACTTGTCAACAAATGGATTTCATTTTTCTTAGAAAACAAACCGCTGATAACTCATAAATGACACTATGTATTAAGAAAATTTTTGTCAGGCAATAATATTTGTTATTTATTTAATTAAAATCAACAATTACAAGTCGTTCCCTAATGCCATTTTGAATGAGGTAGAGAGGTCCTGCTTAGGGTTTCAGAATGACTTTGTATGTGGATATATCACCATATAGTAGAAATAAACGAACGCATGCATTTTTCACAGTTTGATCAACATTTTTTTTTTAGATTTGTTATAATCATTCAAAGATTACCTGCAAATTCTAAAGAATTGACAGACATTTTTTCGAAATCCAGTATTTTCCGAAGGAGCAAAGGTATTCGGGATTTTTTTTCTTCTCAAAAACCCCACTTGCATTTTTTTTCGAAAAAATTCGAACGTTTTTTTTTGGAAAATGAAATTTTTGCATTCTCATCGGAAACGATAGGCACGAAAAATATTCAGATAGAAGTTTATAAATCTCTTGGGCTATCTTGCACTGTTTTCGAGCAAAAATCAAGAATTATATTGAATAAAATTTCCAGCAATAAAAATGGTAAAGCACCCATAAAACTGTTAGGATGCCTATTTCATACAAACAGACATTGTAAACAGATGAAGGAAAAAAAAAACAAGTAGGGCTTTCCAGAAAATCTCCTTTATTTTTTTTCATCGAATTTTGAAAACATTAAAAAAATAGTTTTAGGAAAACCCCACCCTTTTCATATTTTTTAAATATTTAAAAAACGTTTTTGCTAAAACAGGAAAAGCATCCCATCAGTTTCAAGTGGGTTGAAACATTTTTGAGGCCGAGAAAAGTTTTTTTTCATATCATTTTTAATTTTTTCTTGTAAAAAATGCAAGATACCCATAAAAATAAGAGGTATTTTTTGTAGAAATTTTCTAGATGTGCAAACTTTTTCCTGAACATTTTTTTGTAACTTTCGTTGTTTCCAATAAAAATGTGAAAATTCTATTTTTCGAAAATAATCTTCTAATGTGATTTTAGAATATATGCGGTGCATATTACTATATACTTCTAGATGAAAAATGTTTAAAGAAAAAAAATCCACCTCCTATAATTCAGAATATAATATATATAATATAATTCAGAAAAAATGGCGTTCGGAAAATACTGTATAAAAAAATGCCCGTTATTTTCTTAGCATTCGCAGGTAATCTCCCGATTATTGTAAAAAAAAATAAAATGTTGTGGTCAAACTATAAAATACGTGTCTATTTTAACTTTAGAATGATAGATCTAAATTGAAAATCATTCTGATCTTACCGATGGTTATTATTATTATACCATTAAGCCATTTCCCTTTCGGGGTAGGCGTGACTTGCTCGGTTGGAAAGTAGTTTGGGATAGGTATATAGGTGTAAAGTAGGTCGTTATATGGTATAAGGTAGATAGGTATATAGGTATATATGTGTTAGGTATAGATATTTTAGATTGATCTGGAGTTTTCGTGTTATTTATTCAAATTACACGTTCACTCCGCAACACTGCTCCGACCCAGGTTTCTGATCAATCTCTCTAGCGATCACCCCAAGTGAGGAGCCTCACAAAATTGTTATGTATGGTTCCCCACTTGGGCCCATTAGTATCCAAGGTCTTTGTTCCAGGCATCATTCACTCTATTGTCACTCTGTTTATAAACTATTTGTCGCCACACTTTTCTGTCCTGGCATACTACTCTAGCTTCCTTTACGTCCATGCATTTCTTCATGCAAGCTCTTCTGTTCCTATGACTTCTTATGTCTCTTCGGATTAATGTCTCATTTACAGATTCTAACCATTCTTTCGGCGGTCTACCTCTGGGCATTCTGCCATTTACTTTACCTTTATATACTTGCTTCGTCAGTCGATCATCTTTCATTCTTTCAAGATGTCCGAACCATCTTAACTGATTTATTTCCCATATGTCAACTAGCGTGTCTCCTGTACCACATTCTTTGAGGATTATCTCGTTTCGGACTTTGTCCATCAGTGTTTTTCCGCATATTATGCGCAGAGGTTTCATGCCGATCGCGTTGATTTTACTCCTGTCCTTTTCTTGACAGGTCCATGCCTCGCTACCATATAGTACAGTTGGTACGAATATGGAATTATGTATGGCCATTTTAGCTTTTTTTGATATGTTTTTATTTGTGAGGATGGACCCTGCTCTTATTTATGCGCCTATCTAATTCCCCATCTATTTTTCCGTCGCTAGTGAATAGACTACCTATATATACGTACTTGTCAACTTGTTCTAATCTCACATCATTTAGGACAATGTTGCATATTGTTTTCTCACTTTTTCCCTCAAACACCATGACTTTCGTTTTATTCACGTTAATTTTGAGGTCCATGTTCTTCATGCTTGTATTAAGTTTATTCAACATTCTTTGCAAGTCTTCGACTGATTCTGCCATAACAATCTTGTCATCTGCGAAAGCCAACCCACGTACTTTGACGGTTTCGAGATGTATACCTTTTTCGTCGAAGAGGGCAGTTCTTAGACACTTATCCATGAATATGATAAATAGCCACGAGGACATAACGCATCCTTGTTTCACGCCTTGCATAATATCGAACCAGTCATTAAGAAACCATAATGGGATTATAAAATTTATTGAAATTATTAACAAATATTCTTGCCTCATGAAGTCTCCTATAGTGAATAAGATCGTTTCTGAGTCATTTTCAGTTGATTTCCTAAGAAAAACCACATCCATTTGTTGATAAATGCTAGTTCTATGCTTACTGAATTTCAGTGAACCTAAACAGGCCCGGGTGTGACTCTATAGAATAAATGATCATTCTTAGCTGATCAGGTATTACAAGGAATGAATTTATCTAAGTAAAAAAAAGATGAAAATATGTATTTGTTTATAAAATGTGTTTAATCAACTAAGAGATGTTAGCAGGAATTCAAACTTCCTAAATATTATTTACTGTCGAAAATTTTTTTGTCAATTCTGATAAAGTCTTCAGAGTCATGAATGACTGAAAAATATATTAATTCATTGAATTTAACATTAGGAATTATCTTCAATTATTGACAAATTGTGACTGAGCATTGTTTTAACCTTTATTCCAAACAAAATATTGAACAATAAAGAACACGATTAGGTTGCAATCTTGAAGACGCATTTTCACTTATTAATTTGTTTATAGAAGAAAACAAAAAATTTTAAACTTATGGATAATAATTGCAAGGAGTGTATTTACTGCTTTTGTAATACTTCGAACAATTATAAATATTTCTCACGAAATAAGAGTATTAAATTGAAAAAAAAACTTTGGTCTCAAGTATATAAAACATTAGTCACCGTATATTTAAACAAAAACGTGTGCATATTAATAGTGCGCATTAAACGGTTACGGCTCTTTATCCACGCATCTCTTAACAATCTAATGGATAATTTGATTTTTTGTTTTCCAGACCTTGGCGGTGCTGCTGATGATGAAGACGAAAAAACAGGAGGAAAAGGAGGAGGAGGAGGAGGAGGAGATGGAGGAGGAGGAGATGGAGGAGGAGGAGATGGTGGAGGAGGAGATGGAGGAGGAGGAGGAGATGGAGGAGGAGGAAGTTCTGGGAGTGGTATGAGCAACTTAGCAGCAGCAGGAGTAGGAGCAGCAGGAGGTGCACTGGCAACAGGAGCATTTATGCATAGTAAAAATCAAAAACTACAAAATCAATTAGATGAACAGGACTATGGACATCATGGTGGACATGGACATCATGGAGATGGATATGGAGGTGGACATGGAGGTGGACATGGAGGTGGACATGGAGGTGGACATGAAGGTGGCACTCATACATACAAATATGAGCATCATTATTTTTTGCATGGAAATGAGGACCATCCGAAAGGTAAATCTGAGAAAGATCATGATCATAAAGGGCATGATCCTAAAGAGCATGGTCATGGGCATGAACATGGGCATGAACATGGGCATGAACATGGGCATGAACATGGGCATGATAATAATAAAGATCCTAATAAAAAACATGATGACAAAAACCCTGAAGAGAAAAAACCTGAACATCACAAACCTGAAGAGAAAAAACCTGAACATCAAAAACCTGAAGAGAAAAAACCTGAAGAGAAAACACCTGAACATCATAAACCTGAAGAGAAAACACCTGAACATCATAAACCTGAAGAGAAAAAACCTGAAGAGAAAACACCTGAACATCATAAACCTGAAGAGAAAAAACCTGAATAAGATTGAAATAAGGATTATGATGATTACGGATATAAAGAACACAGTAGAAGAATAGAAGAAACCTTATAAAACCACAAAGTATACATTTTCTGTCGCATACTCACTCCTATGTATTTAAATTCAAATTCCAAGCCAATGTCAATTCTGTAATACTACTGAAATATAAACCAATATCACACTGCCCACTATCGTCATTTTATTTTTATATCGATCTATTCATTTATCCATTTTAAACATCGCCTACGATAATATATACATGTTTATCTTTATAATATTAACATGTAATCTTTTGAATACCTGATTATATGACTACCTTCAGATTCAGATACAGATTTTAAGTTTTTCTATCTTATTTCCAGTCTCTTTACTAATATTTACATAAGAGGACGCTTTAACCGCATTTTTTTTAGAATTTCAGTGAGAACTTTTTCCTTACATTCTTATCATTAATGATGGAAGATATTAGATTCATGTAAACTTGGGCCTATTCAGTTTTCATACATTCTGGCTGCTTTAGGACCTTAGTCACAATAAAAGTTTCGTTTTCATTTTCTTTATTAACAGAAAAATTTACTTAAAATATCCCATCTTACAAGTTCACAATACTTTCATGTTCACATAGTATTTTTTTCATCTGGTATTTTTGAGCTAAATATAATATATATGAGAATTAAAAAAGGATATAAATATGAAAACTTGTCCGCTGCACGGGCACATTTTCATCGCCAAGTCTCGTGCGCCACGCTCGGTTTTTGTGCTTCCCCTACATTTGTGCATAGACCATTTTACATTCTCGTCATTTTTGATTGAGAGAGTATTAGAATTGTCCGAAATTTGACACCACAACATTAAAAGTTCGAACCAAAAAACACAAAATACGAAAAAAAGTTTTAAAGAGCAAAATATAGCTTTCAAAAACTCCTAAAAAATTGACTTTGACCATTCTTTTGTAGGACTTGCCATATTTTTTATCATTTGAAATTGATACGAAAAATGTCTATAATTCAAATTTTGAGCCAATAAACGACGCAAAATATGGGTAAATGTTTTGGAGGAATTTCAGAGTTAAAAAATTCCTACAACGTTTCTTTGTTTCCATTTTTTGACAGAACTTCTCGTTCTTAATTCATTAATCGGAATTGATATGAAAATATAAAAAATTATAATATTACACTAAAAGTTGCGAGCTGCGTGAACAATCTAAAAGAAGACTTGTAGGATGTTTTGTTTTATTCATCAAAAATCCTATTCGTCGAAAATAATCATAAAAAAATTGAGATAAAGTTAATAATTACCAAGTAATTAACAACTAAAGATTAACCAATCAGAAGCACGCGTTATAAGGTCGACAGTCCATGTGCCATCGACAAGAGTGTGTGCATAAACAAGTTAATTTCGTGTAATTTCTGCTCCGTTCGCTTTTCCAGTAGTTTGTGACTCTCTGGTGCAACTTCACACGTCAACGAGATACAAAAATGGAAAAAAATATTTTCCACAATCAACCACATTCGACAAAATGCTCATGAATTCTGTAAATTCCCTTGAAATTTGTAGAATTCAGCAGAATTGTCTTAAAATCAGCTAAATTCTCTCTAACTTTGTAGAATTCTTTTAGTTTCAGCAGAATTGTTTTGAATTCAGTGAAATTCTCTTGAATTTTGTGCCATTCTCATAAATTCAGTAGAATTCTCTTACGTTCGGCACAATTCTGTTGAGATCAACAGAATTCTCTTGAATAATGTAGAATTCTCCTGAATTCAGTAGAATCTCCTTGAATTTATAATATTTCTCTGGAAATCTGTAACGAAATCTCGTTAATTCAGAAGAATTCTCTTCAATTATGTAGAATTCTCTTAAATTGTGTATAATTCTTTTAAATTCAGTAGAGTTCTCCTATGTTTGGTAGAATTCTCTTGAATTTAGTCAAATTATCCTGTTTTCTATTGAATTTAGCAGAATATTCTTGAAATAAGCAAAATTCTTTCAAATTTGAAAGAATTCTCTAGAGTTAGGCAGAATGCCCTTGAATTAATCATAATTGTTTGGAATTATGTATAAATATCTCGTGAATACGGTAGAATACTCTTTATTTATGCATTCTCTTAAAATCTGCATAATTCTCTTGAAGTCCGTAGAATTATCTTCAATTCATATGGCCAACGGCCATACACGCTGGAAACACCAGTTCTCGTTAGATCACTGAAGTTAAGCAGTGTTGGACTCGGTTAGTACTTGGATGGGTGACCGTTCGGGAATAATACTACTGCGCTGTTGTTGGCTTCGTGGGTGTGGTGAGCCCACACTTGTAGTTATTTACTTCAAGAAAGTATCCACCTAGAAACACTACCCGAATCGGGTAGTGTCACGCCTACCCCGAAAGGGAAATGGCCTAATGGTATACATACACACAGTAGAATTCTCTTACGTTTGGCAGAATTCTCTTGACTTGAGCAGAATTCTCTTTGAATTTAGTAGAATTCTCTTGAGTGCAGCAGAATTCTCATGCAATCTGTAGAAATATCTTGAATTGAGTACAACTCTCTTGATTTCCGTAAAATTATCTTAAATTCTGTAAAAGACTCTTGTATTCTTCAGAATTATCTTGAATTCTGAAGAACCCTCTTAAATTCTGTAAAATTTCCTTGACCACTTTTGCACTCATTTCAAATTTCAAGAAACTTCTAAATTTATTACAATAAGGTTTGATTTTTTTTTAATTCATCAATCTTAGTGTGTGGTGTGATTAGTTTAAATTTTACATTTTTCAGCAGTTTAAGTTGAAGGAAGCTCAGACGGGGTTCGATGAAAGTACTAGGGGTGTTTTTTTGATGCTGTATAATATTATTGTAGGAATTAAGATATCTGCTGGAGCCTTGGAAAGGTGACTGAAGTAACAATGTTACGTGCTAACGTCTTTGAAATTAAAAAACAAGGAATGAAACCATTTTCTGTTAATATACAATTTATTAAATCTTAAGGTATACAATACAAATTTGAAGGAGGACTTTGAAATAATTGCTAGCTGACTCTCGAGACGAAGTGGAGAGGTCAGCTGCTCGAATTGTAATGCTGTACACAGTTTGACGAAGGACGCGAGTACCCGGTTTTTCGGTCCTGCTTACCCGAAGGGCCCTTCCGATCGATTCCGGAAAAGCACGAACGGGATAAAACTCGAATTTGAAAATCTAGTTAAAGGCGGTTTAGGTAGGTTGCTGTCCACATGGACTGGCCAACCAAGAATTTCGAAAAGAAAATAAACCCGCTTGGATGACAATAAGGATGGTTCGTGTTCGAGAAAGATTCGAAGAGCTTAGAGCTGTAAAAGTGAAATTATATTACAGTGAATTTGAGAAACGTGCCTCTTGAATGTTCAACAGCTTAAATTGTAAATTTTATCCTAAATTTCAGGCCTAACTTAAATATTTATATAGGCTCTTGACAGGCAGATGTTTCGAAGACAATCTATAAAATCTATTTCAGCTATTTTGAAGAATAAGTATAAAAAATATTGTTGCGAAGGAACATGCCGACCCCCTTGAACTATTTACGTTCAATGGATGGAAAAGTGATCTGATAATATAGCTTTTAAATATATTAATTGAATTACAGAGTTACGAATATATTTCTGTTGTTTCTTGATAAAATTCAAAATTACTCTCAGTGCGAACTGATTTCAAAACATGAAATTAAAGTTTACGTGGTTTCCTAAATAACTATAGCATTAAAATGTAAAGCGTACTTCTAGTTTGATAATGATAGAAATATCGAAAAGGGATTTAAAATATTATTCTAATTTAACATTGCTTGACATGCAGTTCCAAATAAAAACATTAGCTATCAATTGGAAGAGGATGAATCTGCTTCAGTGACCGCTTACAGGTACCAGATGCTGTTTGCAAAACTACCGAACGCACAACTGCGTCGTCTCCTGGGTGTGTGGAAATAATGCGCCCCAGTTTCCACATCATTCGTGGAAGATTATCTTCCTTGATAATCACCAAGGTCCCTAATTTGATGTTACTCTGATCAGTTTTAGTCTGCCACTTGTTTCGAGAGATGAGTTCATTCAGGTACTCCTTGTACCATCGATCCCAAAAGTGTTGACGCATCTTCTGTGCGAGTTGCCAACAAGTCAAGCGGTGAGCTGGAGTGTTGCGCAAGTCTGTTTGTGGCAAGCTAGTCATGGAGGTACCGACAAGGAAATGACCTGGGGTTAAAGGGAGCAAATCATTTGGATCAGGGGATAGTGGAGTGAGAGGACGTGAATTTAGGATAGCTTCAATCTCAACCACGTGTGTGTGAAGCTGCTCATATGTCAAAAGTGAACTTCCGGCTACTCTTTTGAAATGATTTTTAAATGATTTCACAGATGCTTCCCACAGGCCCCCGAAATGTGGAGCTCGAGGGGGTATAAAATGCCAGTCAATACCCTTTGACGTTAAATAATTCGTTACCTGATCATTATGCTCAAAGGATTCAAGCTGTTTGTAAAGATCCTTTAATTCGTTATTAGCACCGACGAAATTAGTTGCATTATCTGATGAGACCGATTAAGAAAGTCCTCTACGAGCGAAGAAGCGTGACAAGCAAGCAACGAAAGCATCTGAAGTCAAATCGCTCGCGAGTTCTAAATGTACTGCTTTGGTGGCTAAACAAACGAAAATCGCTACGTACGTTTTAAGTTTGGTTCGATTTCGATGTCGATGCTCCTTAATATAGAATGGTCCACAGTAATCTACGCCCGCATGCTCGAAAGGTCGTGCAAAAGAAACGCGATCCTTAGGCAAACTCCCCATTAAATAATTTGTTTCGCGCGGCTTCGCTCGAGAACATTTAACGCATTGATGGATAACGTGCCGAGTCGCGTTACGACCATCGATAGGCCAATACTTCTCGCGAACACCGTACAGCGTTGCCTGAGCTCCGGCGTGATAAAGTTTGTTATGCTCATCACGAATAATAAGATTCGTAATGTGATGTCGTTTCGGAAGGACGATTGGATGCTTTTGTGATTCAGGTATATTCGCGTTGACTAGTCTTCCTCCAACTCGGATAATACCCTGATCTAGAAAGGGATTTAACCTAATAAGAGAGCTTTTTGAGCTTACATTTTCGTTCCGCGATAATGCACCCAGTTCCGCGGAAAAGGTTTCAGCTTGCGTTAATCGAATAATCACGTGGGAAGCGGCTTCGAGTTCTACTTGTGACAGTTGACCTTTTGCCCTGGACTTTTTGTCCTTAGTTTTTGCATTAATAAAAAATCTAAAACAATAGGCGACAACGTGCTGAGTTTTTTTGAATTTGCTAAATTTTTCTAAAATATTTACTCCTTTTTGAGTAGTCTTCAAGGACACGTTTGATTTAGGTTCGCGGCTTTCTGGAATTTCGGTCGCTTTGAAAGTAAATTGTGGCCAAGTTTCAGTATTTTGGCTAAGCCATTCTGGACCGTGGGACCAAAAATTGTTTTTTAGAAATTCCTCTGGACCCTGCCCGCGGGAAATCAGATCCGCAGGATTGTCTTGAGTGGGTACGTGGCGCCACTCATGGATTTTAGTTTTTTCCTGAATTTCTGCTACACGATTGGCAACGAACGTCTTTAACGTGTGGGGTTCCGTATTTATCCAATTAAGTGCAATTGTCGAGTCCGACCAAAAACAAGCCTTTGAAAATTGCATTTGCAGTGATTGTATCGCGACAGTGTACAATTTAGCTAGTAAATTGGCAGCACATAATTCCAATCTTGGTAGTGTCGTTGTTTTTATCGGCGCAACTCGCGATTTTGAGCAAATGAGAGCACAATGGTGCTGGCCTTGATCGTCTGACGATCGAAGATAAAGGCAAGCACCGTAAGCCTTTTCACTTGCATCGCAAAAACCGTGAAGTTGGAGTTCGGCTGGATTTTTAATTGTAATGCATCGTTGGAATTTAATATTATTCAATAGCGGTAATTTGTCTCGATATTCAGCCCAAGTCTCTTTGATTTCATTTGGGACGGGTGTGTCCCATGTGATTTTACATTTCCAGAGTTGCTGAATCATTATTTTTGCTCTTACTATAACTGGACCCAGCAATCCTAAAGGGTCAAAGAGCTTGGCAGTTTGAGACAAAATTAATCGCTTTGTTATTGGATCTTTGGAAGTTGGTAACTGGACGGTATATAAAATGGTATCAGTGCTCGCATCCCAATGCAAACCTAATGTTTTCACTGTCTCCGATGGATCGAGTGATCTAAAGGTGGTTGAATTTTCGCGCGTAGCTTCATTGCATAAATCAGGGTGATTGGAAGCCCATTTCCGTAGAATAAAACTACCTTTGCCTAGCAGAGCGATTAAATCAGTGCGGAGCTCAAGAGCGTCTTGAAAAGTATGCGCTCCTGAGAGAAGGTCGTCAACATAAAAGTCACGCCTTAAGATCTGTGCTGCTATAGGATGAGATTCTTGTTCGTCGTCCGCGAGCTGATGCAACGTACGGACAGCGAGAAATGGTGCACACGCAGTGCCAAAGGTTACTCTGTTGAGGGAGTAAATTTTCATAGGTTCTGTAGGCTCTGCGCGCCATAAGATTTTTTGGAATTTTGTATCTTCCGGACAAACCCGAATTTGCTGATACATTTGCTGAATGTCAGCTGTAAAGGCATATGGAAAGGATCTGAATCGAGTCACAATAGAAAATAGGTCCTCTTGTATTGTCGGACCTACCATAAGAGTGTCGTTCAATGAAAGGCAGGTAGATGTTTTCGCCGACCCGTCAAAGACAACTCGAGTTTCGGTTGTGAGGCTCGATTCCTTAACTACCGCGTGATGTGGCAGAAAATAGCCTGAATTTGAAAGTTCGTGGCTTGGAACGATAGACATGTGTTTTTCATCGATGTAACCCTGAATACAATCAACGTATTCTGATTTAAATTTCGGATTTTTCTCAAATTTTCTCTCCAGGGCATAAAAACGCTGGAAAGCTGTGTTTCGCGAGTCCCCGAGAGATTCTTTTTTCTCGTTGAATGGAACTTTTACCACATAACGGTTAGTCTCGTCTCGGGTGGTATTTTTCACATAATGGGTCTCGCAAGCTTGCTCCTCTTTTGAACGGAATTTTGAAGGATTTTCCGCCTCTAATTCCCACAAAATTGGCAACTCTTGGAACTTTATAAGGTTGCACGACGCCTTCATGTGATTGGTATCACGAACAGCTTGCATGGAACTACTGTGAAAATATCTATTTCAGCTCGTTTGTGAAATTCGGGGTCAGCTAATTGAATGTTCTCAGGTACAGAAAAAACATTTCGATTAAGTGGCATTGATGGCATATGACTTGAAATTTCATTGAACAGTAAAAATGACATTGCTAATTGAGTGTCATTGATTCGAGATTTAATTTTGCTGGAAGTTACATATTTGATATGCGTCTGAAGTCGATCTACACCCTCGAGTTGAAGATCTATGCGTTCTTTTTTGAGACCGAGAGAATTTGCGAATTTGTGCGTAATAGAATTGCACTGAGAGCAACTATTTAAAAGAGCGCGACACTGATGATATTGACCCTTGCCGTCTAAAATTTCGACTACTGCTGTACCCAGAAGGACCTGAGATGGCAATCTATTGTGAAAGCTGACTAATGTAGTCGTAGAGCTTGATGGAAATGACTTGTCTTTATCTTGACTTTTTAAATTGAAATGTGGGAGAGTATTGTGTCGTCTTTTGCATTTTCTGCACGGAGCTTTACGACAATCAATTGTTCGATGGTTAGAATTTAAACAATTGTGACAAATCGCTGTCTTTTTTACAAAATCGTACTTTTCTTGTGGTGACATGTTTTGAAATTGGTTGCATGAAACGAGCAAGTGTTCTTCTGAGCAAAGAAAGCACGTCGGTTGAGACTTCGCGTTTTCTGACATAGTAGTCGTCATGCATGTTTGAGAAGGTCTGAAATTGGATCGCGAGTTCATCCCACCCTTTTTTATTGTGTTTTGAGACTGACTCGCCTTCTGAACTGGTTGAGTGGTCTCGATAAGCGCTCGCTGCTCTAAAAATGAGATCATTTCTGATAAAGCCGGGACTAGCGTTGAGCCGACCGCTTCTTCCCACTTTTCACGCGTATAATTGTTTAATTTTCCCTTGATAATGAAAATGAGCAAACTATCCCACGTATCGACGGGCTGATCTAGTGCCTTGAGAGCTCGCACGCGTTTTTGCACGTTATCCAACAAGTTGCGCACAGGAAATTCTTTGGAGATCATTGGAATATCGAATAATGCTTTAATGTGGCTCTCCACAATGAATTTTCTGTTATCGAAACGCTTTTTAAGGAGATCCCATGCAATTAAATAATTATCCTGAGTGGTTTCTAACGAAGCTATGACTTCGGCTGCTTCCCCTTTGAGACACGCTTTCAAGTACATGAACTTATTTATAATTGGAATATCATTGTTGTCATGACACATTGACTTAAATGAATCATAGAACGAAAGCCATGTGTCAAAGGTGCCATGAAAGGTAGGTGTAGGAAGCTTAGGAAGTTTAAACTGCGATGAGTATTGAAGGGAAAGTTGACTTGGAACGTCATTGCGAGGATTTTCTGTAATACGCGAAGTTTTTAGAAGGTTTTGTTCTTGAAGAGAATCTACATCGGAGGTGCTTAGATGACTAGGCCCTTGAATTGAAACTATCTCCGCGGCGGAAGTAGATTGTGTGGAATTAATTGAAGCTACCCTGGATAATTTTTGCATGTGTTTTTTTGCTAGACCACTTATCGCGTAGAAACGATTTTCGAAAGAAGTTCTTTCAGAATCATGTTCGGAGTCATGAATTTCTGCCTCGTCGATTTGTAAATCTTCGATTTGAGTTTGAATACGATCAAAGACATCCCAGAGGTTATTGTGCTTTTTTAATCGCGCTTATAAATCAAGGACTATTAAATCTGTCTCATCAGTTATTGAATTTAACGCGGTTTAGAAATTGGTTAACTGGCGTTTGATACTTCCTCGTTGCTTATTCAAGCTCGCGAGAGTTGGTTGCGACATGATATTAAATGGAATTTATCACAATTGCATATTCACAACAATTACACACAGTGGAAAAAGATCGATTGAAATGGAAGAATAGTAGAATAGGAAATCGGTAATTCACTAGACTTACTTTGATTGTTGACAGACCTTCCGACGATGTTGCGTAGACTGCGTCTCGAAGATTCCTCTCTGGATCTCTGGTTGGAAGCTGAAGTCATCTATGTTCTCGTTCTGTAGAATCCATGGAATTTTGGATTTTAGTTTTCGAGAGAATACGGATTTGATGTTAGTCGAATGCCTCCTTCTTGGAATTGCTGGTTTGCTTTTGATGTGTCGTTCTGGCAATTAGTTTTTTGGTATCACTAATTCCAGCGTCACTGACTTGAAATTATTGTCACAATTAATAAGTTTGAAATCCCGTCTCACTCAGTAAATATATTTGAAATTAATTTTTTCACAGTTCACAGTTTTGAAATCACTGTTTTTTATTTTTGAGTTAATTGGTTTCAAATCACTAATTACAGTTGACAGTAAACAGTTCACAGTTTTGGAATCACTGTTTTTGGAGTTTTCAAATCACTATATTCACAGTTCACAGTTTTGGAATCACTGTTTTTGGAGTAATTAGTTGAAATTCACTAGGTTTGGAATAACTAGCTGAAATTCACTAGTTTTAGGATAACTAGTTAACAGTCACTACCGAAGCTTTGAAATCACTAATTGTTCGTTAGCTTACAAAAGCAATGTTTTACGTTTTCACGAACCGAGTTCACTATATCAGATACGCGTTCTTCACGTAAAACATCCGCGACTCGAAGGACCAAATTGTCACGTGCTAACGTCTTTGAAATTAAAAAACAAGGAATGAAACCATTTTCTGTGAATACACAATTTATTAAATCTTAAGGTATACAATACAAATTTGAAGGAGGACTTTGAAATAATTGCTAGCTGACTCTCGAGACGAAGTGGAGAGGTCAGCTGCTCGAATTGTTGCTCGAATTGCTGTACACAGTTTGACGAAGGACGCGAGTACCCGGTTTTTCGGTCCTGCTTACCCGAAGGGCCCTTCCGATCGATTCCGGAAAAGCACGAACGGGATAAAACTCGAATTTGAAAATCTAGTTAAAGGCGGTTTAGGTAGGTTGCTGTCCACATGGACTGGCCAACCAAGAATTTCGAAAAGAAAATAAACCCGTTTTGATGACAATAAAGATGGTTCGTGTTCGAGAAAGATTCGAAGAGCTTAGAGCTGTAAAAGTGAAATTATATTACAGTGAATTTGAGAAACGTGCCTCTTGAATGTTCAGCAGCTTGAATTGTAAATTTTATCCTAAATTTCAGGCCCAACTTAAATATTTATATAGGCTCTTGACAGGCAGATGTTTCGAAGACAATCTATAAAATCTATTTCAGCTATTTTGAAGAATAAGTATAAAAAATATTGTAAACAATTTTTAATTTATCGAGTAATAATAGGTGAATTTTTTGCTCAATATATTATATATATTTTTGTATTTTTCTGAAAAAACTAAACTTTGGGTTAAGGTGCTGCCAGCCAGAACCTCCACTTAAGCAAATTGCAGAAATTAAACAGAATGATTAGCTTTTTTGCGCTTTTCAAAATTGCGAAAATCAATTTTCTGTAAACAACGCCTAAAATGAATTATGGTCTCACCATAAACATAATCATATCAGAATTTTGGCCTATTTTTATGTTTTCCCAAACACTTAACATTTATTTTACGAAATCAACCCTCAAAGAAAACCTGAGGGAGTAAGGACAAAAAATCGTAAACCATAGCTCTAAACTACTTTATAACTTACTAAAATCAACCACGTTAACGTTTCGAAAAAAAGCCATGAATTTAACATCAACCACTAATGAAAAATATAGATATTTGAAAAAACTGTAAGCCAAAAGTTAATTATTTTTTCGGGGCTTACCAAAACAGCCAAAAAATTTTAAACTAAAAATAGGTACCACAGAAAACTTCTCAAGACATTAGTGGATATCTATATCCCTACAATAATATTAGACAGCCCCAACAAACCACACACAGTACATTGAACGAATCTCATCTGAGCTGCCTTCAACTTAGACTGCCAAAAAATTCGAAATTTAAAATAATCACCCCGCACACTTTTCCAATACTCTCGTAGATATCCCCATCCCTACAATATTATTACACGGACTCAAAAAAACCATGTATAGTACATGTAACGTATCCAGTCACAACTGCCTTTAACAAAATCATACAATACATTCTCAAAAACCCATCCCTAGTACATTTAACGAACCAGTCTCAGTTGCTTTCGAATAAAGCAGGCAAAACATATTCAAATTATAAATAGTTCAACCCAAACACCTTTTCAAGACTCTAGTCGATATCGCGATACCTACAATAATATGACACAGCCTCAAAAAACCACCCCTAGTACATTTAAGGAATCCAGTCTTAGCTTCCTTCAACTACAACTGTCTAAAAATTTTATATTTAAAGTGATCACCGCACACACTTTCCCAAGCCTTTATTAGGTATTTCCATCTCTACAATAATATTTAGCAACTCAAAAAAAGCGACTCCTAGTACATTTAACAAACCCCGTCTCGGATACCTTCAACGTGAGGAGCCAAAAAAATTTCAAATTAGAAAAAGTAACCGCATACACTTTCCCAAGTCCCTAGTTGATACCTTCATCCCTTAAATAATATGAGACAGCCCAAAAACAACACCCCAAGTACATTTAACTTTTCTCCTTTTCAATTTTTTTTCTCTGTCAAAGTTAAAGGAGCAATGGATTTCTCATAATTTATTTGTAGGTAAATTCTGTCATCGTCATAATCTTGAAAAAATTGTGAACATTACTATAATTCAATTTATTATAATCAGCTCTTGAATTTCTTTAACACTTAACTTATTTGTAAATTATATTGCCGTAATGCATTTTTTATTTTATAAATTAAAAGAAATGTTATTTCTAAAATAAATTGTGAATTATTCGGTTTAACATGTATATGAGCATATAAATTTTAAATTGATGAATACTAACTTTTTTATATTTTTATGAAGCATTGTTTTCATCTGATAGATGGATTTTTTTATTAAATTCCACCTCGTTATCATTGTTCAATTCTCGTTTTGGAATGTAGATACCTTCCATGTGCAAAAATATTAAAGATTAAAATTGAACTGCTCCATTTGTGGTTAAAAATTGATCTTTTTGGTTAAAAATCAACCATTTTTGCAAAAAAAATCGAAGGAAAAATTAGAAATTAAAAATTAATCATATCAAATTTGAACTAATATCACATCCATTGTTCAAAGTACTTAGATGGAAATTTATGCCATTTCTAAAAAATTCGTATTTTACGGTAGTAAATTAACCTTTTTAGTTGAATATTCAAATATTTTGTTCAAAATTTATGTACCTATTTTATTAAAAATTCTTCTTCTCTGATAGAAAATTAATCTTTTTGTTTGAAATTTCATCTTTTTGAGTGAAAATTCAAATATTTAGTTCAACATTCAACAGTTTTGTTGAAAGTTTATGTTTTTGGCTCGGAAATTCAACATTTTTTATGATATTTTTCTATTGATTGAAAAATATATTTTTGTTGATAAATTCCTCTTTTTGATTTGAAAATAATGTTTTTAGTGTATTTTTTTAAAATAGTAGCAAAGCAGCGTCATCGCTTGAAAGAAGTGTGAAACAGTGTCAATAGTGTGTTGAGCCCGAGGCCTGAATTTGAAATTTATGATTCTAAGGGCGACCACAGCCTAATTTATTTGAAAATCGTTACCTATTCAAACCGTAAAGAACGAGAAATCGTCATAGAAAAAACGTCGGATTGAATATTATTCGAAAGTATTGTATTTTGAATGCGAAGTTGTCGAAAAGCAGATCTTCGGAGAACATCTCGTGAGTGCGCAGCAGCAATAATTTTTTATTCGACTTTTTTGCAGCAAGACTCATTTCTAATCTGACAAGTGACTTAAAGTAAATATGTGCATCAATAGTGTGATTGACTTTCTTTTGTATTCGAAAGCATTCCGAAAAATTCAATTCAGAAAAGTTCAAACAATTAAAGTTGAAATTAAAAAAAATGGAAATAAATTGGAAAAAGTTTAAAACTTCAAAAAATGTGAATGACTTTAGTAAGTTTTAAATTATTTTGGAAAAATACAAAGGAATTCGAAAGATTTTGATTAAATGTTGAAGAATTCAAAGTGAGTTTAAAACACTTCAAAACGAATTAAACACAAACTGAAAACTGAAGAAAATATCCATTGAACTGAATAAAATTATTGATTCAATTTAAAAGAATGCAGGTAAATTAACAAAATTCTGAAGAGGTTCAGGGTGAATTCAAATTAATTGCAAAACATATTTGAAAATCTCTACAAATCTGTGAAAACCTACAAAATCCCGTAAAATTGTATGAAATTTTATAATATTTTCTTGAATCCTGGAAAATTTATGAACATACCTTGTGAGCTTCTAAAATCCATTAAAATAATTGAAATCTTCGGAAATCTCACAAAATTCATTTAAATATTCCAAAGTTCATTGAAACCTTGCAAGTCCTATAAAATAGTTTCATATATTCCGAAGTTCTGAAGAAATTTTCGAAATTTCAGGAATCTTTTGAAATACTTTTAAAGTTTTCAAATCCTTTAAAATCTTTTGAAATCAATTGAAATATTTTGAAGCTCTTGAAAATGCTTAAGATCTTTTGAAATACCAAAAATAATTCAAATCCTATGAGCAACATTAAATTACTGAAATCAATTCAAAAATTCCTAGGATCTTTCAAACTACCCTAAGATATTTAAAATCATTCAGAATATTTCGGAATTCCTTGAATTTTCTTAAGCTCTTCAAAATCCCTTGCAATCTTTGTAAGCACCTTAAAATATTTCCAATCCTTTGAAATTCTTTCACATTGTTGAAATCCTTTGATTCTTTAAACATCGCATGGAACTATTTGAAGCTTACTAAAATGTCTTGAAATCTCTTAAAATACTCCAAAGGTTCTCAAATCCTTTGCCATTCTTTGAAATTCCTCAAAATTATTGAAATCTCTTGGAAATGCCTTGAAGTCTTTTCAAATTCCTTAAATATTTATTTTGATTATTTTGAGATTACTAGAAAGTTAAAACTTTTTAAAGCTTCCGAAAATGCCTTGAAATCTTGCAGAATACTCAAAAATGAAAAAAATAGCCTAAAATATTTCAATTCAAATTATTCAAATAAAAAATTCCTTGGATTCATTAGAAATTCCCTAAAATATTTCAAGATCTTTTAGAACTTTGAAAACCACTTAAAAGTTTTTAAAGCTCTCGAAAATGCTTTGGAATCTATTAAATTACTCTAGAATATTGTAAATCCTCTGAAATCAATGAAAGTACTAAAAAACATGAAAAATCCTCAGAATCTTAAAAAAACCTCTACAAGTTTTCAAATCCTTTAAATCTTCTTGAAATCCCTTCAAATTGTTCAAATCTTTTGAAAATTCCTTGGATTCATATTCATATTCCTAATTTTGAAGAATTCCTTCAACAAGCCTTTTGAATCAATTATATTACTAAAATCAGTTGGAAATTTCTTGAAAACTATTAATATATCCTGAAATATTATGAACCCTTCAAAATCTTTTGGCATTCATTGAAAATATTGACATCTCTTTCAAATGCTTTGGATTCTTTTCGAATGCCCTAAAATATTCTCATTCTCTTGAAATTCCTTCAAATTCTTGGAATCTACTGAAATTCTTCCAAATATTTTCCTACAATACATCAATTTGAAATCGAATTCTTTAAAATCTTTTGAAATTTCTTGCAATTGTTTCAAGACCTTGGAAATTCTTTGGATTTCAAACTTCTTTGTAATCTCTTCAAATTATCAAAATCAATTCCTTCAAGTATCGGTGTTTTTTCTTTTAAATAAGAGTACCCCTTATGAGCGTAAAATGCTCAATTTGAAAATCTTTTTATATTCTAAAATTTTTGATCTGTAGTTATACACAGATCTTTGACATCCTTCTTCTATTCAAACCGAATAAAAATAATTATACGAATGTGTCGCTATAAGGAAATGGTGATTTTAATCCTATAGGGAAAGTAGAACCGAAACGTGTACACGATTATAATAGAAATCACAGTTACAGAGCGTAAAAATAATTAATTTGAAAATTCCTTTTTTTTTGCGTAAAAAGTTTGAAAACAGACTAACATCACAATTGAGGTTATGGTTCATTACTCACTTAATATATTTCACGCATTTCTCCTCCTAAAGATTTTACAGTGCAACGGTTGGCAAAAAATTCGTCCAGAGGTCGTACTTTTTACCTGATTATACACGGAAAAAATAAGTTGTCGAAACTTCACTTGACTAGTCAATCATTCTAGGGCAGGCCACTTTTTTTTTAGAATCTCGTATAATTTTGATTAAAGAACCGCAGACTTCATCGAAAAAGTGAAAAAAGTCATCGAATTATTGGAAGACAATCTACGAACATCAGTTTTCGAATGTTTATTCAGCAGATTTTGACAAAGTTCAAGGCAAACATTCAATTGTTCATAAAAAGTCCTCCAGATTCCAAACGATTTGGAATACAATAACTCTAGCACAGAAACTGTTTCACAGAACTGTCTTCTACATATCTATATATTCACAATGTACAGTCACATTGGATGCTCAGGTGAAGTGGTATATGTATCAGTCTGAATGGAGTCGCGGTCACCGGCAATGAACAAATGAGCGCGGATTTAAATTTGACTTTTCACTGACATTTGTGCAAAATATTCAAAGTGTTAAGTTAGCCGTGGGGTCTAGTGGTTAGGGATAAGTTGCGTTCGATAGGTGTTAGGTAGTTCGAATCCCGCCGCAAAATTTCTTTCGGTTTTTCATAGGTTCGTGTATATCTGTGAAAATAAATATAACTTAAGCGTGAGTCTATGTGAATAACAATATAGTAAATATAACCGTGAAATATATATTTTTTTAACTTGGCTATACTGTTTTCTAAAAACTCGTTAGGAATCATCGAAAGTTTCATTGACTGGCTTCGAAGCATTAGTGTATCAGTGTTTCAAGAACTCTATTCCTCTGGTCTTCACATTTTCATTGAAATTATTTTGTACTTTCGACAACTCTTTCTACTTTTTAAACATTTATCAATCAAGGTTTGTGAGATGATTCTTCCAATTTATGAGATACGTTTAACCCTTTCCTAGAGTGGTTGACTCAGTCATTCAAAATTTCAACAACTAATTTTTTCCGTGTAAGTTTTTTCTTTAAATACTCAGCATTAAATTCGCGACAAACTTCAGGAAAGCAATTTTTCATTATTTCTTTAAACAAATTGCTGGGTTGATAAATATAGCGGGAAAATAGGAAATTTCAAATTATTATTCTTTATTGAAGTGCAAACAACGAAACTATACTCTAAATCGTCGAAAATGCATGCATAAATATTCGCCAAATGTCAATAATTTGTTCGATAAACAAAACATTTGTTGTAAACGAATTTTATGAACAAATATGTGGTTTGTCCTTTTTTATCAGCGCAAAAAATTTTTTTGTTATTGAAAACAAAAGTAATTAACACAGAGAACTATACAGAGTGTTTTTTTTAACTTGAGACAACGAAATATCTAAAAAAAATACGCATCCTACGGAAAAAATGTCTGGAATAAAAACTTTTTATTTTCAAGGGGGAAAAAAGATTTGTCAAAATATACCCCAACCCCACAGGAGGCAGAGGTGGGGGTAACTTTGTAATTTCAAATGGCAACTCCAATTTTTTATCACAGATTCAGATTCTCCTTTACGAAATACGTAAGTTTTATTCGGAAAATTTGTTTCGATTCGCGATAGATGGTGCTGCAATTGCGAAAAATGAAATTGTTGACACTACTTTTAGCTCTACCCAGGAATAACGACGCGGACGTAGTAGTTGTCTATTCCCTTCGGGGTGCTTAATTTCGGTGATTCCCCTTGCCTCTCACCATCCATCGGGGTGCTTGAACTTTCGGCAACGGGACAGTAAAAGTGATAAAACTGTCCAAAACCATTCCCGAATGCAGTTGGTTGACGACAGTCGATTTTGGATGTAGACATTACATATCATCGAGTCTCCACTGTCTACAATCCTCGAGGTCATTCCGGCCGAGCGATAACCGTGTCTGTCCGTGCTTAACGTTTATTCATTATGAAGGTTGATTGTGTTCATTTGATTTGGGTGTGTTGGTTGCTTTCGTTTGTGTTATTATTGTTGGTCACGTTAGTTTGAGTTGGTTTTGGTGTCGTTGTATTTCCTCATTACCTTACTTCATTACTTTTACTATGGAAATTCTATCTCAGCAACAGAAGATTGAAATGATTCTCATTTATGGAGAAAGTGGCAGGAATATCAATGATGCTCTCACGCTTTATGCTCAACGCTTTCCAGAAAGTGTTCCTTCACGCGCTTCTTTTTACCGGGTTGTCCGAAATTTCATCAATGACGGAAGTGTACAACCGAAAAAAAGAAAGCGTCAAGTAACAGTTACTGGAGTTGATAATGAAATTGCAATTTTAGCTGCAGTCACTCATGACCCTCATGTTAGTACTCGACAACTAAGCCGCGATTCTGGAATGTCTCTATCCAGTGTTTGGAAGGTATTAAAACGTAATAATTATCATCCGTATCATATTTCACTACATCAAGAACTTCATGGAAATGATTTTCAGAACCGAGTGACATTTTGTCAATGGGCGGTTCAGCAGATACAAGGAAACCCGAATTTCTTTTTTCTAGTACTCTTCACAGACGAGTCGTCTTTCACAAACCATGGTAACGTTAATCGGCACAACATGCATTATTGGAGTGTAGAAAATCCACATTGGTTGCGTGAAGTTGAGCATCGGCGTCCATGGTCCGTGAACGTTTGGTGTGGAATAGTTGGAGATCAACTTATCGGTCCGTATTTTATTGATGGAAATTTGAACGGTGAAAAATATCGTGACTTTTTAGAAAATCAACTTCCAATGTTGCTGGAAGACCTAAGCTTGGAAGTGCGACACAACATGTGGTTTCAACATGACGGTTGTCCAGCACATTATGCGGCAATCGTGAGGGAAGTACTCAATCGCGAATTCAATGGACGATGGATCGGTAGAGGAGGTCCAGTAAATTGGCCTGCCAGATCGCCAGATCTTACGGCACCAAATTTCTATTTGTGGGGTTATCTAAAGAATCGCGTGTATCAATAAGTGCCCACAACTCGTGATAACATGATCGAGCGAATCAGGTCTGCTTGTGCACAAATATCACCAGACACAATTCGTAGTTGTGTAGAATCTTTCAAAGCTCGGATTAACAAGTGCATCGAAGTGCGAGGACACCATTTTGAGCACTTATTGTAAAATAATTAATTGAAATCAAGCATCCCTGTGGTGAGAGGCAAGGGGACTCACCGAAACCAAGCACCCCGATGGATGGTGAGAGGCAAGGGAACTCACCGAAATTAAGCACCCCGAAGGGAATTGACAACTACTACGTCCGCGTCGTTATTCCTGGGTAGAGCTGAAAGTAGTTTCAACAATTTCGTTTTTCGCAATTGCAGCGCCATCTATCGCGAATCGAAACAAATTTTCTGGATAAAACTTACGTACTTCGTAAAGGAGAATCTGAATCTGTGATAAAAAATTGGGGTTGTCATTTGAAATTACAAAGTTACCCCCACCCCTGCCTCCTTTGAGGGTGGGGGTGGGGTAAATTTTAACAAATCTTTTTTCCCCCTCGAAAATAAAAAGTTTTTATTCCAGACATTTTTTCCGTAGGATGCGTATTTATTGAGATATTTCGTTGTCTTAAGTTAAAAGAAATACCCTGTATAATAAAAAAAGTAGTGAAAATGAATGTTTATAATTGTTGTAAACAGAATACGTAAACATATCGTCAAAATGTACATTTTCCGAACAATTAAAGTTTTTTCCAATCACACGATACTATTATGGTAAAACTGATATCACAGTCATATCAATTACACCTTTGGATTAAAAACTGTAATTGTTATTCACAAATGATATGAACAAATTGTCTAAAGCTTTCTATCCAATTTTTTTTTTCATAATCATACAATACTGTTTAAGTCTGAGAAATACAAAATTGTTACAAATGTAACATTTCATTGTTTACTGTAATTGTTATCAACAAATTACAGTACTGGTAGAGAGTCGGGGCTAATAAATTGTTATAAATTTTACCTTTCAGTTTTTCACTGTAATTGGTATGCCCAAAATACATTAATAAAATCACTATATAAGCAATTTCTGTGACAAAAACGGATTTTTTGACAAGCACTCACCGTGAACTGAGGATGTTGCCAATTATTCGCAAACAATAGAAATTTTGTGTACATATTTATCTTAATTATTATAAGTGATATTGAAAATGTTTTATTTTCTTAACCGATTAACAAACGATTCAACGAGTGTGAAGTTTGCTGCCCATGCGGAAAAAGGTAAAACATAATAGCATCGTGAAACAAAACACTCTGAAAAGCTAATACGTATGCGTATTCTTTAGGTTTGTTTTCCTTGTGCAATGTTGAATATGTCTTTAAAAAACAAAAAATTGTACAAGCTGCTAATTAGGAATAAAGACGTGAATCCGCAAATCTTATTATCCGATTTTGTCAAAATTAAGTGCAATTTGAGTACAAAAGACCTTGAATCCTCGCCCATTATTTGTGGGCCACTTCTGATCCACTCATAATACACCTCGGAAAAGATCATCTGAGGATGAAGACCGCTAAAGAATTGCATCCCAGAGCTGAATCTCCATTCAAAAAGTGAAATGTGTCTTTGCTTTTGGTGTGAGAAGAGTAAAATAACTAAAAAAAATATTTAAAAAAGAAACATCATGCCAGTACAGACTTCAACAGTATTGTATGATTATGAAAAAAGATTCGAAAGAAAACTTCAAATTTGGATAATTTGTTCAAATCATTTGTTGATAACAATTACAGTTGATAATTAAAAGGTGTAATTTATATTACTGTGATATTCATTTGTCCATAATAGTATCGTGTGATCGGAAAAAATAACTGTTCGGAAAATGTAATTTTGACGATATGTTTACGTATTTTACAATTATAAACATTCATTCTTACTACATTTTTTTATTATATAGTTCTCTGTCTTAATTTCCTTTGTTTTCAATTACAAAAAAATTGTTTGCGCTGATAAAAAAGGACAAAGCACATATTTCTTCATATAATTTGTTTACAACAAATGGTTTGTTCATTAAACGAATTATTTACATTCGGCGAATACTTATGCATGCATTTTTGACGATTAAGAGTATAGCATCAATAGGGACAATGGATATAATACCAATCCGATTTGTCTTTCCGTCCTCCCGGGTTTTTTTAGGAAATACTTGATTGGCCAATCATGTTCAACCAGTCCCCACCACAGGGCGCTCTGTCCAATCACAGGCATCGTAGAGAAAACATATATAAGAACAACATAACCTGAAACTTCAGTTTCGGGTCAGCCCTGAAGAAGTGAACTGCTATGTTCACGAAACGTCGGCATCATTCATAGTTTCGCACACGATTTAAACCCGAAAAATCTTTAAATTTTACATTTTAAATTTAAATTTATTATAGTTTCGTTGTTTGAACTTCAATAAGAAATAATAATTTGAAATTCCTTTTTTTTGCCATATTTATTAACTCAGCAATTTGTTTGAACAAATAATGTGAAATCTTTCTTCTTACGTTTGTCGCGAATTTAATGCTGAGTATTAAAGAACAACTTAAAATCGGGTAAAAAGTACGACCTCTGGAAGAATTTGACCGCGAAAATCCATTTCTGGACTACTGTGGGCCGGTCCGCCAGGGATGGGCCAGTGATTCAAATTATTAGAACTATAATCTATAGATATTAGGAAATAGAAATTACAGAATAATACCTTGGATTATTTAACTTTATAATCTGAGATAATAAAATCTATAATCCAAGATTTTAAAATCTAATGTCCATATTAAAATCCTGGTCCATTAGATAACTTCAAATATTTGTAATGATTTTCGAAAATGTATTCATATTCCTATAAAAAAAATTTTGATAGAAGAGCTTGGAAGGAGAACTGGAAACAAATTTCAATTTTTTAAACACACAATAAGTAGGAAAGTGGCTATCATAAGAGTACAAAAACGAAAGTAAAGGACGCTAAGTTTCTGTACCTGGACAAGTGGCAGTGATGTCTAATAAAAAGAAATATAAACTTACAAATGTTCAAAATCTAATTCACGTGTGATTCAGCACTTATAATAATTTATAACTTAATTATTATTTGTTTCAATGCGAACGGATGCATATGACACGCGCCACGATGCGACGTACTACCTGAGACCACACAGACGCCTGGATATTTAAAAATCTGAGATGTTACAATTTAATGCCTGAAGATTATAAGAACTTAACGTCTAGAGATTATATTTGGTAACATCTTCATATATTAGAAAAATGCAACAGATTATGCGCGCTAATATACTTTTTTATTATATATGGTGTATTATTCTTTAATTCTGTCGTCCAGTTCGTATAATCCATTTTTCTCAGTGAAAAGAAAAATATGTTCGACAGCTGCTGAATTTTCAGAAAGAATAATATGGCGGGCGAATGGTTATACAACTGTTATGGACATAATAATAATCAGTGGTCTTTAACATCTTTTTTTCAATATAATATTAATTCATTGAAAGTCGTGACAAATGTCATAGACATCTTTTATTTAAAATGTGGTCAAACTTTATTGCTTCACTCTATACTTTATTGCTTCACTAGTTCCAAACAGGCTTGCTAAATTAGAAAGTTCATTTTTAAATATTCAGTTATCAATGCTTTTTCGAATTTTCTGAATTATTTTTCCATTTTGAATTTTCAATTCTAAATATTCCTAATTTGTAAATTGTTGACTTTCACTGTGTAAAATAGATCTTATTCTCAATTTCAAATGTGTAGTACAATTGGAAATGTAACCATTAAATTTCGTAGAAAAAACGTCTGTTGATAACTCAACTGTTGAATTTTCTAGAAAAGTCGTCCCTGGAAAATTCAACTGTTGAATTTTTAATCAAGAAGATTAATTTTTTATCTGAAAATACGAATTCTCAACAAAATAGATGAATTTCATACAGAATAGTTGAATTATCAACTAAACAGAAATGAACTTTTCAATAAAAAGTGGAGTAGTTAAATTTTTAGTTGAAAAAATTAATATCTAACAAATAAAAACAAATTTTTAACGGAATACAGGAATTTCGAACCTAATACTAATTTGAATAAAAGTAAAAAAAGTGGAATTAATAACGATAATGATTTATTATAATTAATTAATTATGATTAATAATCATGAAGTTAAATATAAATTTAAATTAATTTTTTACCTAATTAGTGTACTACCGAATAGTAGAATGTTATACTCAGAATGATAAATTTCTAATCAAAAATAGAATAATTAAACTTGCAGTTTAGAAAATTAGTTTTCAATAAAATAGTTCCATTTTCAACCAAAGACATCAATAGCCTACTAAAATGATGAAGCTTCAACCAAAAAATGAATTTTTAACAAATTAGTTCAACTTTCAACCAGCGAAACGTTTTGCTGGCCCGCCATAGTGTTTTCCGCATAGGGGGTAGTTTTCAGCGGTTGATGTTGGTTGCACAAATTTGAACAAATTATGAGGAAAATGATACGCTCATATAAATTTGATTTGGGGTAATTTCAAGGCCAGCGAAACGTTTCGCTGTCCCCATCATAGTGTTTTCCGCATAGGGGGTAGTTTCGGGGGCCGGAGTTGGTTTTACAAATTTTAACGAATCAAGACAAAAATAATACGTTCCTATAAAGTTGATTTTGGATAATGTCGGGGCCAGCGAAACGGTTCGCTCGCCCTGTCATAGTATTTTCCGCATAGGGGGTAGTTTTTTGGGGTTGGAGTTGGTTGCACAAATTTGAACAAAATGGGATGAAAAGAATACGCTCATATAAAGTTGATTTTGGATAATGTCGGGGCCAGCGAAACGTTTTGCTGGCCCCGCCATAGTGTTTACCGCATAGAGGGTAGTTTTCAGCGGTTGAAGTTGGTTGCACAAATTTGAATAAATTATGAGGAAAATGATACGCTCATATAAAGTTGATTTGGGATAATTTTGGGACCAGCGAAACGTTTTGCTGTCCCCACCATAGTGTTTTCCAAATAGGGGGTAGTTTCGGGGGCCGGAGTAGGTTTTATAAATTTGAACGAATCAAGACAAAAATAATACGTTCCTATAAAGTTGATTTTGGATAATGTCGGGGCCAGCGAAACGGTTCGCTCGCCCTGCCATAGTGTTTTCCGCATAGGTAGTCTTTTGGGGTTGGCGTTGGTTGCCCAAATTTGAACAAATTGAGACGAAAATAATACGCTCATATAAAGTTGATTTTGGATAATGACGGGGCCAGCGAAACGTTTCGCTGGCCCCGCCATATTTCTTCCCGCATAGGGGGTAGTTTTTAGGGGCCGGAGTTGATTGCATAAATTTGAACAAATCAAGGTAAAAATAATACTCATACAAAGTTGATTTTGGATAATGTCGGGGCCAGCGAAACGTTTCGCTGGCCCCGCCATAGCGTTTGCCTCACAAGGGGTAGTTTTCGTGGTTGGAAGTTGGTTACACAAATTTAAACAAATTGAGATGAAGATAATACGCTTATATAAAGATGATTTTGGATAATGTCGGGGCCAGCGAAACGCTTCGCTGGCCCCGCCATAGTCTTTGCCGCATAGGAGGTAGTTTTTAGGGGTTGAAGTTGGTTGCACAAACTTGAATAAATTGAAACGAAAATAATACGCTAATATAAACTTGAATTTTGATAATTTCGGAGCCAGCGAAACGTTTCGCTGGCCCGCCTCTGTTTTTTTTAGTTATCAGGTACTTCCGGTGTTGGACAAATTCTAATTTTGGTTGACTAATTTTGAACGAACTCTGCACTAAATATTTGGCCCCAAAAAAAGTTTCCTTTGCGTGGGTGGTGGGGCCAGCGAAATGGGCCTTCAATTTTTGGTCATGAAAATTAACGTGAGCAAATTCATATGTTCAGGCTGTTAGTTCAAAATACTGAAAGCTTACAATATTGTGTTAATGTAAATTTAAAAATATAAAATTGTGGACAATAAACATTAAATTAATTATTTAAATAAGCATTAGTTTCAATGATTTTCAGAGTTATAAACAATTATTTCCCAAAGATACACTTTTGAAAAATTCAAAAATTAAATCAAACCATTTTCAATGTTTTGATGTAAAATTTTGGTTTCAAATGTTTTAAATTCAAAGTTATGAAAATTTTACAATTTGAAAATATTTAAAAATGGGGAATAATATTTGAAATCATTCTGACTTTTTTATATAATAAACTAAAAAGGTTGAAAACCCTACTCATTCTTAAAATTAGGAAATTGTAATAGTATTAAATTTGAGAAATTGTATTACTTTTACTGAAACCACTGAAACTAACATCAAAAGTAAAAAAAGGTTGAAGGCTTTTTCTTTATTTCCAAAGTATTAGTTACCAATTATGAATTTCATTTTATGGTATAATTTTGAAGATTTATAATTGGTCCGAAAGAGGTTAATATATAGTTATTATTAAGGTAAACGTCCCAGTAATCGTGACCTTAGTCCCATTAATCGTGATGCAAATTCTCTTGCTTTTTATTTTCTTTGACTGAATTTAACTTCAATTTGCCATTATAAAACGCTAAAAATAAGTGAGTTTCATCATTAAATGTTACTTTTAACAGATTTTTGTAACAATATATTCAAACTATAATCAAGTTTTACGATTACTGGGACCGTCACGATTACTGGGACATTTACCTTAATTGAATAAAACAGAAATAAAAAACAAAAGCATCTCCGCGAACCAACTTCAAGCTGCAAACAGAATATATTAGCTGCAAACACTTGTCAATTATTATATATATAATTGGTTAAGAACAGCTCCGTCAATGTATGTGAATTTAAGAACAAAAACAATGACAAGTGAAATAAGAAATGTGAAATTATCTAAATATCGACCCACTGAAGGCAGTCAACTTGAAAGAAACAATCCTTGATTTGACCCTCTATGGGCATTGTGGTATAGACGAAAATGACAAGAACTTAGCCTTGTTTATCATTTCAAGGTTAAATTTTGTTCAAGATTAAAGTTAATATAAAAAATCTGACCGCCATCATTGAAATGATTTGTGATTTTGCGTCGTATTGTCGATGAGAATGTAACATGTGATCAATGTACATATACATACAAAATTTTATTATATTAAATATTATATGAACATTCCAGAATAATTAAAGAATTCATTATTTTAAATTCTTTACATGTCCGGCACTGCTTATTCAGATACTGAAAAATAAAGTATAAAGTATAAATATTATCGTGAGTAATAATATAAATTAATATTGGAATGTCCGTATTTGTATCAATTAGTCATTTGCAATTGAAAAAAAAGCATTAATACACTATTGAATAAATAATATTTCACTCCATGAGCAATAATGATAGTTATTTAATTGTTTTAATCATTAGAAATAGTACTGAGAACATCAAAAATTTTTGATGTTCTCAATACTAAACCTAGACACGAGATGAAAGAGAAATTAAATAAGCAAAGTTTTGATGAGAATGTACGCACTTATCGGGCAGATTTTTTCACTGCTAATGCTATTTTTCACGAATAAAACAAAAACTACACATTCTATCAAAAAGTGATCGATAATAAATACATTCTTTTTGAGTGCAGAATTTCTGTTTCATCATCATTTGTTGTATTTTGCATAGTTTGACTATAAATTTGAATTTTTGATTTTTCATTATTTTTTGTGCAATAAAAATGTGAATTTTCGATTTTTCGAAAAAATTCATAAATTCGTCATAATAATCTTGTAGGGCTTGCGGAAAAAAACATTTTTCTAGAGTGTTGACATTTTTTCGTCTCGTACGTTTTTCGCTGAAAATGTTAATTTTCGTTTCTTCTTTTGGATTTTGAAAACGCTGTGCCTCTGAAAATTGTGTTGAGATTTTCTGAAATATGTATCACGTATTTTGTGAGTGGCCCTAACTATAATTTTCACATTCTCATTCATGAGTGTAATGTAATCGTCCAATTTTTCGATCATTAGTTTTCCACGAATCCTTACATTTCGGCACATATATTATCACTGTCTGTGGTGGTTACCTGAATGTGGTTCGTCACGCTAACTTTTGAAGGATTTGTCCAATCGAGTCAGCCTTTGATATAATTTTTCAGGGTCTCTAAGTACATGACGAAAAGACTTGCAAATTGTCTGATGGAATTTTCAATTATGATGAAGATTTGAAAAGTTAAATGCTTTTTAACATTAGGGAAATTTTCAAAAAATAGAAAGAAAATATTCTTCTCATAGATTAAGAAATTATTTCTAAAATTTTTACTAGATATCATATATATTTCGAAACTATCCTAATGAAATATTTCGATTATATCAAAATTCAAGAAGTTAGATCCACAAATTATCTTGATTATATTTTTCAATTAGATACAAATTTAAGATGTTCTAGATAGTTGGTAATCAAATAGATTAGCTATATTAGGATATTTTAAAAACGAAGTGAAATGAATTTCAACATCTATTTTGTATCGTCTCTAAATTTGTGTAGAGTTTACTTAGAACCGAACTTTGAATGAACGGAATCAAAGCCTATGGCGTATTGTCTTTGTTTAGCAAATTAGAGAAATAAACATCTATTTTTATTAACATTATATTGAAAAACTTGTTTCCTTCTCATATGTTTTTTTTATTCGCTCTACATCGTTTTATTTTTTAAGGACAACCGTCTGTATAACCTAATTGTCAAGCGCGAAGCGCAAGTGTCATAATGAAAATGTAATCGCCAATGCCGCAGGTGTTTTGAGAACCGTCTTTAAAAACAAATTGAAAAAAATTTAAGTTCCAATTTATGACTAAAGACCTTCAGGCGTTTGAATCGCAGTTTTCAAATCAAGCTATAATATTGATGCTATTTGAAAAAATGCAGTCGAAATGCACGCATTAACCGTATGTAAAGGAACGCGAACTGCGGAGAGCAAGAGCGTTAATATTCTTTCTCTATATAAACTGCATTATTATCCACATGTTTTTCTTTCGGATTTCAACCTTGTTGCTTCAAAGTACATTTCCCATATTTGTGATGACACTAACTCACTGACCACCTGTTATTTTCTTATATTTGTGCCAGTTGAAATTTGAAAAACAAGTTCTGGAAGGGCAGACATTATGACATGCAAAAGTCTTTCGGCCCACAATGGAAACATCTGCTACACATTCTCATGAATTTTAGATATCAGCCGGCATATATAGGGCATCTTTCCTTTGACGAAGTGTCAGTAAACGAAAAAAATCTATCATCAAAATTTAAATCTTAGTAAGTGTTCACGGAATTGTACAAGAATGATTTTCGGTTAATAAAAAAAAAAAAAAAAAAATGCGGCTGTTTGCCCTTGCTCCGCTCATCGCCATTGTGGTCTTCAGCATAGCTCTTGGTAATTATAAAACTTAGAGTAAAAAAAAAAACATTCACAATATATATGTCTTTTAGCAAATATGTTCTGGAAATTTTTACACATTAAAAGAACTGTCTACCGTTACGGAATTTTCCGTAAGATTTACCCTCTTTTCCAGACTGTTCAGGGCTAACTTTACAGAAAATACCGTAATACTAATCAGTTCCAACATTATAATTTCGAAAATATTTCATGGTTTCTTGCCAGGAACAAGGATTTTCAGTCGAAGCTGTTTTCCAGACTCCAGATGATGGATAAAATTTTTTTGCAATTTAATAAGTCATATAGCTGTAAACTATGGATCACAAATTCTTTAAACAAATTATTTTAGACCTTACAATGTTCACGGTATTTGCTCCCAATACGTTTAAAACGAAAAGTAGCTGAATTTCGAAAAGATTTTGCTGAATTAACTTAGAAAAATATTTTTTTGTAATCACGGAAGAAAATTTAATATTGTACTTCATATTCCTAATTGAACCTTCCTATTTTGTTAAGACTATTCATATTTACTAAGGGTATCATTAAATCAGTAAAAACCCTCCTTGTGAATAATATCTAGCAGATTGAAAACTATTAGTATATTTTTTTATTTTATTATGAAAAAATTAATCAGTTGAACAATTTTTCCAGATTGAACATTATCGGATACTTAATTTTGATATTTATTGTTCCGGATAGCGTGAAAACATTGCTTAGTTGCTACTTGCTGCAAATTCAAAATAATTGTAAATTTTGTAAAGAAGAATAACAAATACATTTTCCAGTCTTTTGTAGATCTGAAGACTTTGTTTCTTGAACATAATTCACATATTCAATGCTTTATTACTCGATAACGATTGTAATTTATACGAGGAAAATTCGTTTTTTGAAGAAATACATTTTGAATTACTTGGTGAAGTTCCCTTTCTATGATACTGAATCAACCAAGAATAATTTTTGACTTTTTAAATAATTTTATAAGCAAATTCACAACTTGACAACTTGTCAACAAATGAATGTCATTTTTTTAGAGAATAGTCTGCTGATAACTCAGAAATAACCTTATTTATTATATTATATATATATATATATATATATATATTATATAGTATTATTTTTTCCCGAACAAGGCTAGGTATTCGGGATTCTCTTTTCTACTTTATCATCATTTATGATTAAGCAAGTAAGGTAAACGTTCCAGTATTCGTGACCTTAGTCCCAGTAATCGTGATGCCCATTTTCTTGCTTTTTATTTTCTTTGAATGAATGTAATTTCCATTTGCTATTATAAAATGCTGAAAATGCGTGAGCTTCATCATTAAATATTACTTCTGTCACATTTTTGTAACAATACATTCAAATTAGAACCAGGTTTTACGATTACTGGGACTTTCACGATAACTGGGACACTTACCTTATTAGAATTGTCAGAAATTTCACACCTCAATTTTTCAACGGATCTCCACTTATTGAGATCTACTGACACCGAAAATCGAGTTTTGGCGATGGCGTCTGTCTGGCTGTATTTCTGTTGGTCTGTCCGGCTGTCCGTCCATAAAAACGATAACTCGAAAAATATGAACGGATAAACTGCTGCTTTGCCACTCTTGTTTTTGGTCCTAAAATAATGAACAAGTTCGTCAAATAACCATTTTTGATAGAAATTCGAAAAGTTAGAGTATTTTCAATAATTATGAGACCATTTCTTCAGGATTCATAAGTTTTATGTACGGCTATTCGCAGTACTCAGAAAACCGAACAATTTATATCCCATGACTTTTCTTCATGAAAAGGAAATTATCCGAGTCAGAGTATTTACAATATTTTCAAAAATCGATCGAAAATGAAAATTTTGAGCCGAAAAACGCACGATATGTAAAAAGGTCGAAAGGAAAACGTTGTTTTCTGTAAGCCCTACAAGATTATCATAACAACTTTCCAAATTTTCTTGAAAAATCAAAAATTCCATTTTGTGTTCAAACTATGCAAGATACCAAAAAAGATTAACATTCAAAAATTGTGCACTCTAAAAAAAATACAAATTAATCATCAATCCCTTCTTGATAGGACGCGCAGTTTTTGTTTTATTCGTAAACGGCGTGAGATAAAGAAAAAATTTTCAACCAGGAATTGCAGCTTTCAAAAATCCTAGAAAATTTACTTGAACCATTTTTTAGATAGGACTTGTCATTTTGGTTTTATTCATCAAAAACACTACCAAAAAAGTCAAAATTACAAATTTTAAGCCAATAAACGACGCAAAATATGGGTCATAGTTTTTGAAGGAATTTCAGCGTTAAAAAATTCTAACACAATTTCTTTGTACCATTTTTCGACAGAACTCCTCGTTTTTGATTTATTTATCGAAAACGGTATCAAAAAATTGGAAATTCCAATATCAAGCCAAAAGACGCAAGATACGTAAAAAATCTAAAAGAAGACTTGCAGGATATTTGGTTTCATCCATAAAAAATAATATGAAAACGAAAATCCTATTTTGAGTATGAAAACACGAGATAGAGAAGAATGTGTGAAGAAAGGATTATAGTTTTTTATTGATTTCAAGGTAATTCAGAAAATAAATATACATTTACAAATGTCTGTCAAAAATCGAGCGCGAAGCGCGAGTGTTAGGACAAGAATTTGTACCGGAAAGCCTACAGAGCTTTGAGCAACTCAATCTCTATCTATACTTAATTTCGTAGGAGAATCAGAATATGAAGACGCATATAAATAATGGGATCCAAAAGAGATCTTCTTGATAAAGTTATAGAGCGCGAAGCGCGAGATTTAACAGGCGTCCGCCCCAGGCGCGTTCATACGTGCGAGCAAAGCCAGCCGCGTACGATGAGAATGTGCCCGCGCAGCGGGCAGATATTTATTCTAAGAAAATCCACTTTTGAAATTTTGTATTTTTTTGTTGAGAAATAGTTTCAAATTTTTGTTGAGAAATTGAATGTTCCTTTTTTTTTCTCGAAAACACAGATGGGAAACTCCCCACTATGCACGACGAAAATTAGACGTGCACAGATGGTACCATAGCAACAGATCAGTTGTACACGTATACTTCAAATGAACTAGACAAAGAAGAGATTCCGTCAGAACTAATCACCGAAACAAGAATAAGTCCTGAACATCTGAAGACTCTAGGAATTACTATTGAAGATTTGAATGAAAGAGTAGAGTTAATAGCTAAAAGAAAAAGAAGATTAACGCGGACGGAAAAGGCTTACTCTTGGTTGAATATTGCAGGATATACTACATTAGGATTAATTGGGTTTTTTAAAGCTGATAAGTTAGGGAAATCAAGAGAATTATTAATTTTCAAGTGTTAGTTGGAAACTGTTCCTATACACATTGTAGCTTCGGGAAAAATGGACATAGCAGACATGTTACCGAGGTACAACCGAAGATATCTGTCGGCCTGGAATCTTTAACAAATTTACCTGAACGGAAGGTCAGGAGAAAATTTTGAACTTAAGATAAACCCTGAGAGTTAAATCTTAGAGCGGGAGATGTTTTGCGTTGAGCTACTTGCATGATTAAGCATATAATGTAAGTTATCTTTCGACCGACGAACGCATTTAGGGTGCTCTCTGACTTGCATCTTGCGAGTTCAGCGGCATGCTCCCACGGATTAATATATAATACCTACGCTATACCGTAAAATCTGAAGCGACAAAAAGGTTCGTTATAGACCTAACGAGCGAACTGGCATCGTACTGCTCAATGGAACAGTCGGGCATTTCATGTAGGATTTTAATACTCAATAAAGTGAGAAATAGAAATGGTTAATTTCCATTTCTGAAAACAAAATAAACTTAAATTCAGCTAATAACGACAGTTTTCAAGGCATAAATAGAAAGAACAAGTTTGTTAACCAGCCGTTTTTGACTAACGGTTCTGATTTCATCTATTGAAAATGCTATTAAAAATAGAAAAATTACATTTTCAGGTGAAACTATGAAAGATACAGAAAAAGTTGAATGAAAAAAAATTCTTCATCCGAAAAAAACAAATTTGTTGTGATTAATTTTGATGAAGCGCGTAATTCTTGTTTTAATCGTAAAAATCACAGTAAAATTTAACAAATCAAATGTCTGTAAAAACGGCACAAGATTTATTCGCAATTATTTTTTGATAAGACGCAAGGTTTGATAAGACACAAGGTTAACATCTGTGAATGTGGATTTATGTATTGACAACCTAATCATATCAGTTCAGACGCACCCCATCAACAAATAATTCAAAACAAATTCGTAGTTATTTTTTGGATGAATAACTTTGGCCTATTCATTTTTTTCGAATCATGTGTTGGTTCACTGAAAATGTAATTCTTCTAAGTTTAACTGTTATTTTTCATGCTGAGAAAAAACTACGAGTCCTATGAAATAATGATTAACAACCAATTTGTTTTTTTTTCGGATGAAGGATTTTTTTTCATTTAACTATTTTTGTATCTTGCATAGTTTCACCTAAACATATAATTTTTCCATTTTCAATAGCATTTTTCACGATTAAAACAAAAAATATGATGCTTATAAAGAAATGGTCTCAAGAAAATTTGTTCATATTCTCAAGATGAACAATTTTTCTCCTAAATATTTTTTTCATATCTCGTATAGTTTTCCTAAGAAAATGGCAATTTCGATTTCTTAAAAAGCATTTTCAATGGATAAAATCAGAAACGTTGGGCAAAAATGGCTGGTTAACAAGCTTGTTCCCGTGTAAAAATATTTGGTCTTGATTTTGTCTTGGGTAAAGACCAATCCAAGACAATTCCAAGTAATTATGTATGTTTAGCTCGTGAGACGGAACCATACTATTTTTCATGCCTTAAGGGTCATCACTAATCCGCTTTAAACTTGATAGAATGTTTAAATTATTTATCTTTATGGTATTTATTGTTGATTTTTTAATAATTTTTTTTATCTGCAATAATTATGTTGTATGGATGGCGAATCTAAAAATGTTGTCCATTTTTTCCTATCTCCAACAATTCACTAGATTCTTCTAGAAAATGACAGTTTTAATCTTTTCATGGAAAATTTGATATGCCTGCAGTTTTTGAGACAAATAGGTCCCGAATTTCTTATTTAAAAATAATTTATTACAAAATTACAAGTTTTATCCGATGTCAAATTTTACGAAGTGTCTCGTCGTCTCGAAATTCGGGATGACTAGCCCATTTCCACAATTTGGCTAGTCGTCCCGAAAATTATGTACTTTCTTTAATTTCACTCCTTTTGAGTTAGCCGAAGATTAACAAAACTGCTATTCATCCCTAATTAAAAATAAAGTTTAAAAAACGGATAAAACTGAAAGTTAGGTTATATTTTATAAAGTGCAGTCCTTTAAGCTTTAACGTATTCAAATTATTTTATGTACTTTCACTGTGTAACCGCAGTCTCAAGTTCGTTCTAAACTTTCCTATGATTTCCGCGCTCTGATTGGACCTTCCTGTGATGTGATCTAGACTCTAGACTAGATACACTAGCTGCCTTTTATATTTAAAATCAATTATTCATTTGTAAAGAGTAAAATCCAATAATTAATCGCTCTTGCACTCTAAGACACTATTTTGAGATCCAAAAATTAATTTCATTAATTCTACAAGGATGATTTATCATAAAAAAATCATCTAAACATTTAATAATTTCAAAAAAGCGCGTTATTTATTGCCAATGAGACTGCCGATGCGACGCATGCGCAATACAGTCGGGGAGCCGAACTGAGAGCACTGCACATTTATTCGGTTTTTCGTTCTATTTTGCGTGTTATTGCATGTTTATTTAATCCTGTTATTGGTCACAGAAATAATGTAAGGTCACACTCCTGATCCCTTTTCCAAATCTTAATGGGGCGGGAAGGCACCCCTGTAACTGCTCACAGAAATAATGTACGTCCACACCCTCTACCCCTTTTCCAACGTCTTATGGGGGGCGGGAAGGCACACATGTGACTAGTCAGAGAAATAATGTAAGTTCACACCCTCTACCCTTTTTCAAACGTCTTATGGGGGCGGGAATGCACCTCTGTGACTAGTCACAGAAATAATGTTAGTTCACACCCCTACCCCTTTTCCAACGCCTTATGGGGGACGGGAAGACACCACTGTGACTGGCCACAGAAATAATGTAAGTTCACA
>CAKNXH010002412.1:0-47681 GCA_932178445.1 Andricus quercusramuli
CATGTTATTTATTAAGAAGGTTCAGATTTATATGCAAATTTTTAAAGTTCGAACCATTTTTAGATTTGAAAAAAAGAATTTCTTGTCCCGAATTCAAATCGTTCAAAATTGTAAAATTTCTAATTAAAAGGTTTATTAGTTAAATAATTAAATAGAAAACATACAACAATAAATAAGAACTTGCTAAGTTTAATTTCCCTACTCCCAAATGATAAACTTTTCAATTTTAAATGACTTAATTCATTATAAACTCGATTTGACAATGTTCAATTCTAATTATTTATATGTCCAAAGACCTCGGAATAAAAGTTGTGTAATTTTAAATTGTTTAGTTCTGAAAGGTTTGAATTAAAAAAATTTTATATCCGCAAAATTGCTTTAAAGCCCGGGAAGTTACATGATTTTTTTCCAGCATTTGAATTACCACAGCCAATTACCCACCCTGTTACTGAAGGAAGATTTGAAAATTATATTTTTCATATTTCACCTGAAATTTATATTAATTTTTAATCATAATAATCAAAATCAGGATATGAAGACTGCACTGATGGTAGTGATGAAAATCCAACACTTTGTAAAGAATATCCATGCCCATCGCACACATATTCTTGTTCTTATGGAGGCTGTATTCATCAAGAACTTCTTTGTGATGGTGTTAAAGATTGTGTTGATGGAACTGACGAAGATCCCAATATTTGTGCTGCTATTAATTGCATAGGTGACGAGTGCAGCAAATTTACTTGCAGGTATAATGTATATTTTTTATTGCTCAACGTCACCAATTTAGCTTTTTCTAATTCCTACGCCATCATCAGTGTTTCACACGTTACCAGTAAAAAGTAACGTGTTAACTTTACCGCTATTTCCTTAAAAATGTTAACGCGTTATCGTTATCATTACTTTTTCAACAAGTGGCGCGTTACCGTAACCGTTACTGAAAAAGTAACGTGTTAACTAAGCCTTACTTTTTCTTAAATAAAATTTCCAATACGTCATCTTGAATTCCCAAAAGATTTAAATCATTTCCTTAGTTTTTTATTTTAAAGTGTTTTCAAACTAAAAAATTATATTTCAATTTATGTAATTTAATATTGAATTATACATAAATGTAAATGTAAACTGTTTTTATTTTAGACTATTATTAATTTCCAATCGCAAAATTTGCATGAAATTTCTTTTTCTTTTAATAAAAGTACTTTTTTAACAAGATCATCCCTCAAGTAAATTATTTTAACCATAAGAATAGATCCTGCTATGCCGAAAATAAATCCGGCTCTACACTTAAATTCGCAGAATTTCTCAGCCAAAAAATACATTGTTTTTTCAGATGAAATTAGGATATATTTTATATATATCTTATATTATATATCTTTTATTAGGACGTATATTTCTAATTTGAGAAAATGTTCACAAAATCTGGATAATTGAACATTGACATCCATTTTTCAAAAAAATACAAATTTTATCTTTAAAATATATAGTTTTTGACCTAATTAAGATATTCAAATTTTCTTTACGGATTCTGGTTAATTTTACTGATAGGATGCCTTGTTTATATAAGCAGAAATTTTTCTTTACTGTTGCAAAAAATAAAGAATTACCGTGTCAACTCTTAGTAGCGGACATGTATTTTTTTCATTCCGATGAATAATTATTTATCTTTAATAAATATTTCTTTTGTTTAAAGGAAATTATATTTGTTTAAGTCAAGGCATGACTCTTTCGCCTGTCAACAATATTTGCTCGACTGAAGTAAATAAATCCTTGCTTCAAAGAAAAAAGACCAAAGAAAACGCATTCCTTTGGATCCAGTAATTTTTTTCAGAATACTATAATGAAAATATGTCTCCTTATTGGTCATCATGACATAAAATTTAGTATGAACACCATTAACAAATTTTCGTAAATTAACGGAAAGTAACGTACGTTACTTTGCATTATACAGTTACCCAAAAATAGTAACGTGTTACCGTTACGCGTTACGTGTAAAAAAACTTGGATCTCAAGTATCTTTTCCAGAGTGAAAGAAAAAATATAATAGAGTTTTTATAATTTCATAGGGAAAATGAGTTTGCTTGCGAAAGTGGAGGACAATGCATTCCCAAAAGCAAACTTTGCGATGGTGTACATCAGTGCAGAGATGCTTCGGATGAAAATCCCAAAACTTGCAAAAAACTTCCGTAAGTAAGAGCTGATTGAATTCCATCAATAATTAGGATACTATACTTCATGTATGTTTAAATGAAGTGTGAATGTCGCCCTGGCTCGACCTGATACGAAAAAAATTCCGATCCGACCTATGTCGGGTTCAGGCTCGGGATTTTAAAAATGTTGCACACTCCTTCCGAAATTCATAAACCCTCTTGAAATTAATTATAACAATCTATATTCATGAATTTTTTTAAAGCAAAATTTACGTGTGCATAATTGTACAAATTCCTCAATCCGAACATCTTTGAACGCTCATAGGCTTGTTTGAATATCATGACGGTCTTATCTAACCTATAAGATTTGCAAATAGTAATACGTGCTACTGATTTTATTTTACGTCACTTATATGCGCTGTTAAATGAAGGGAAATTGAAAATTAGGTCAATATTATTGTAATTAATTTTCTTATCACCTTTTGTTTAGACCAAATAGCGCAAAGCGAAAATTTGTTTTGATAGATGATCAGGTGGATGGCAGTTCGGTCCAACACTACACCACTGTTGAAATAAGCCAAAATTCAGTCTCAAAATGATGAATTCTCCCTAGATGTGCAAGAACTATGTTGAAGAGTGCAAATATGAGACTGAAAATTCTCATTTTGAGACCATTGACATTTGTGCTGCAACAAGGGACCCCGTACCAAATGTACAGAAAAAAGCCTCATGATAAAACATTCAGAAAAAAATTTTTTCTTGTATTTTCGAACCTGTAAACTGAAAATTCAAAAGAAAAATGTCAGAAAGATGGACAGTTTTTAGACAAACACTTGTCCAATGTTTCGATTTGTACATGTATTTTAATGGAAAAATGCTTATTTTAGCGAAATGTTTTTTTTTTCTCAAAAACGCTATAATAGATTTGACTAAAACTTTTATATTTTGACGATCAGGCGTACCGAATCGAAAGATTCATACCCACGGACTAGAAAGATTAACGATTCGTTGGGTATACAGCATGTTTTTGGGTGTGTTTTTGTACCCTAAACATCCAAGTAACATATGTAAATCATCATTTCTTAGTAACTAAAATCAATAGAGATTTTTATTCAACTGCTACGGTATGAAACGAATTTCCAATAAGTGGAGTAAGCGTGCATAGCAAGAATATGTTTTGACCTAATTTTATGGGATGTTTAACCATCCCTTAAGCAATGAGTCTGAAGTTCCTAAAGCATTAATCTATAATAGAAAATAATTTTATTTTTAAATGCATGAAAGCTGCTATTTTATGACCGAAAATAGTCGCGTACAACCCTGAAATTTTCTTAGAGCACTTTCAACCCCTCATCAGATATAAAACTCACCCAAGCTACCCCTAAATATTTTTAAAATTCAACAAAACCAACCTAATTCAAAAATCCGCCCAGTTTCTGCTGATAATAATTTCAATTGATTAAAGAAAATAAATAAGAATAAGAAATTAAAAAAAAAATTTAAAAAACATCCAAAGACATATCCTTGTCGTCTAAAAAATTTCTACTTATTTTAATATGATTTCCTATATCCTCACAGATTAATCAGAAAACTGAGTGATTTTAGTTATTAAGACATGTACAATAATTTTACATATTCCGGATTCAATTTTCGAGGGATAATAAACCAACCATGTACTTATTTGAAAGTCGATACAAACCGTAGTAGTTGATTAAAAATCTCTATTGATTTTAGTTACTAAACAATGATGATTTCCATACTTGGATATTTCAGGTACGAAAACATCCCCAAAAACAAGCTGTATATCAAAAGAATCGTTAATCTCTCTAGTTCGTGGATATGAATCTTTTGTTTTGGTAAGTCTGATCGTCAAAATATAAAAGTTTTAGCCAAAGATAGAGGTTTTAAAAAAAAGACATTTTACTAAAATGATCATTTTCCATTAAAATACATGTAAAAATTGGAACTTTGATAAGTGCGTATCTGTAAACTGTCCTTATTTCTCCTTACTTTTTTGAATTAATTGAATTTTTCAAATATTTGAAAATATTTAGACCTGGATGAGTTCCACATGTACTGAGATGTTGAGACTTTTTGTGAAAACCGTTCGCATCAATTGAAAAAATTATCATCACAATCCTGGCTTATTTTGGAATTGGGCTGTTTATATTGAATTTTTAAAATATTCAGGGGTGACTGGGGTGAGTTCTACATGTTCTGAGGGGTTGTAAAATTTGTTGCCCCTTTGGCATCAACTGAAAACATTGTCAGAAAAAACGTGGCGTACTTTGGGATTAGGGTGATTGTATTGAATTTTAAAAATATTTAGGAGTGACTGGGGTGAGTTCTATGTGTACTGAGGTTTTGAAACTTTTTTTTGCCAATTTGGCATCAACTTAAAATATTTTCAGAAAAATCCTGGTGTACTTTGAAATTAGGGTGATTGTATTGAATTTTAAAAATATTTAGGGGTGACTGGGGTGAGTTCTGTATGTGGTGAGGTTTTGAAACATTTTTTTGCCCCTTTGGCATCAACCAAAATAAGTAGCTTATTCGTCACATGGTAATGTGTCACTAACAACGTTAGTCCCACCAGACTTCGGTCAATCAAAGAGAAGCATGAGAAGTTCGTATTGTACGCAGAGGAAGGCACCAGCCTCCTGCAGATTATTGGTAATACGAATTAAAAGGTCCCTTAATTTCTATACATTTACTAACACCAATTTCCACACATTTCTATACACTTCCGAAAGTTTTCGAAAATTCCTGAAATTTCCAATGAATTCCGGAAAACTTTCATGAATTTCCAATAATTTTCCAAAGTTTCTTTTTAATTTCCAACAATTTCCGAAATTTTTCATAAATTTTCCGAATTTTTGAATAAATGTTATCACAAAAAACAAACTGAGTGAATGAGGGATTTATATTTTATTTTGAGTGAAAACGGAAAGAGCATTATCGAACTATGTATACTCTCAGTCGGGTTTTCTCTCAAAACTATTCACAAGGAGACCACTTGGAAATAATACATTTCAATACCGAAAGTGGAGCAAATGTCATATTCTTCCATTAATTTTAGTTTAAAACAATTCAATAATTGAAAAATGTTATCTCTAATAAAAAAATCATATGCATACTAATGTTTAATTGCGTTTGATAAAAAATAGATGCTATTTGGAAAGTCTTTTGAACAATTTTTATAAACAAATTTTCAGTCTGGTTATTTTTCAATGAATAGGCTTATTCTTTTACGAAATCAACCAAAAATGTCTTTCGCATTAAACTTTTACTATAATACTTCACAAATGTACAAGAATTATTAATTATTTAAATAATTTTAATGAACAAACTCAGAGTTTGGCTATTTTTCAACGAATACGCACTTTTGTTCAAGAAATCAACTGATAATGTCTTTCCAAATCGACAACAATTATTAATTACGTGAACAATTTTTAAAAGCAACAAAATTATCATAGGACAAAGTCACCGGAAAGATATTCTTAGTTATTGGAGAAAAAATGGAGCCTTTCCTTGAAAAATAGTAAAACGATCCATTTTTTTACGAAAATTGTTTTAATAATTTCGAAAAAGCGTCTATTTTCAATTATCCTAATGGATCATTATTTTCTCTCATATTTATACATATGTACTAAGACTGAGGAGTCAATGAGCTAAACAGTGGTTATAATCCCGAGAAAACAATTTTATTCATTAATTTTCGTTTAACGTAGTACAAATTTTGTAAATCATTCTCACCCACTGGAAATTACTTATAGATAGTTTTAGCACAGATATAAGATCTTCTTCAACAAATCTGAAAATCTTTGGAAAATCTCTTCGAAATTTAAGCATTTGTTATTAAAAAAACGTCAAAATTGAAAGAATATTGTAGCATAAAAATGTATTCATCGACAGAAAGTTTTTTTGCCCCACTGTGGCAGAGGCGGTCAGATTTTTTATCTGCTTCCGAAAAAAGAATTCGCATTTACATGCTCTACTTTATAATTCAACAAGATAGGGCGGCGGGAACCTACTGGAGTTTCCTCGATTTCTTCTTTGGTCAATAGGGTAACAATGCCGCTTCCCATGTTTATTTTCGCCCGTCTGGTAGAGCGATTAAGATATTTATTTATTCCAGAAAGAATACTATAATCCTCCAATATTGCAAAGACGTCACCATTAGATGTCGACAATACAGTTTGTTCTCCAGTTGGTACAGGCGCAAACAAATTCCTTCCCGCTCTTATTTTAAGTTTTTCATTGGCAGGAAAAGTGTATAATCGAAATTCGAATAATTGGTGCGGATTTTCATTGGCTGTAAGCCGAATAAATCTCAATTGGTCAAGTTTATATCCACGTCCGTCAGAACAAACAATTATTGGAGAACTCTTGGACCTGGCAACAGGAGGCTGCATGGCAGGAGGAGCCATATACCTGACAGAAGGAGACCTAGACCTGCTACGAAGAGGAAGCTCGACGAGAGGAAGAGACCTCTTAGGTGATTCATTTTTTTCAGAAGTGTAAGAAGATCCACTGCCAGGAACATAAGTTATAGGGTCGCCATTAGGAAAACAGTCAAATTGTGAGCTCAAATCTACAACAAGAAAGGGAGGATTATATTTTTTAAAGTTGGTATTTTATGCATAAAAAATGCCAATCCTCGACAGTAGGCCAAAATCAGTGTACTTTTAGGTAGTAACAAAAATTATTCTTGCTGTAGCGGTAGTGTGTAATATTTTCAATACTTCATTAGATAATTTAGAAATAGTTATTCAGCCGTGCAATGGTATTAAAAGGTATAATTAATTCGCGGAGAGCTTGAAAAAATCTTTTAAATCAGAGAACTATCAAATATATTATTATATTTACCAATAGAATTGAGGATGATTGCCAAGTTGAAGACAGAAGTATGAAGGACTTTCATTTTTTCTAAGCAAAATAAAAAAAATAATTATTCTATCGAGGAATAATTCGGTTAACAGTGTAACGAAAGAATAGTCTGGTGCCTAATTATAGAATATATAATATATCCTATAGCCGTTATCTTACAGATTAGAGGCGTTATTATTCAATTTCTGAGATATTTACATTTGATAAGAGTCAGTTTCAAGGACGACAATGTAATGACTCTATGTTTAAAATTGATGTCACAATTTATATAATCTTTTAAGTTTCAGAGAAACCCTTGATATGCCCACAATTTTATATTATGCAGACAAACTTACCCCCCTTTTGAAAAAAAAAAAATGTAGCCACGAGATCTCGCATACATTTTGAAAACCGGATTGGTTATGACACTGCGTGAATATGACTTTTATTGGCTGTTTTCAGTTGGTTTATTTATCAATAAAAATTACTCATAATACTAACAATCAAGATTATTAAATGATGAAATTCCCGGTAAGAAGGCTTACATTCAGAGGTATTAAAAATTTAAATCCCTAGGAATGCTGTTTCTGTGCTTTTTTTTGGATCTCCGATTAGGCAGCGAAAATAATATTTTAATTCCATTCCCTTTCAAAGCCGATCGGAGGTGTCAAACGTAACTCTAAATAAATGTAAAATAAAATTTTCGTTCACCGCATTAGAAGTCGCTTTAAGAACAAGAAATTTGATAAATCTAGTGGGATTGTGCATAAAATGCATCACTATATCACAAAACTCTCGCTTTACTCGAATTTCATCAAGTAAAAAATATGAACAATATAAATATGCACTGCAACAATATAAACAACTTGAAAGATCAATACTGTATTTTATGTGCTTTTCACATTATTATCTATCGAAAAACAGTAAATAAAAACAGCGAAATGTGCGAATTCAGAAGGGATTAAAAATTTTCTATTTCATGGTTGCTTTGAAGTAGGGGAGCGGCGGTAAATGCGGCGCACATAAAGGAAATGCACGATCAATATTCAAATATAAAGTGAAATATTGTAATAAAATATATTTTTTTCAGACCAATATCTTACCAATGCTCTATGCCTCTATGGGGTCAAATACCCATGTATTCTCGGTACCCTCCGTTCTAGATAATGTTGATTGATTTTAAAATATTAGTAATGTTTAAAATTAAGGTTTAAAATAATCTTCTTGTAATAATAGTTACCAAAAATTAAGACAAAATTTCCCAAGAAAAAAGAACCCATTGAAAAAGGGACTCCGTGAATCGCGTATCTGTCATTTGCAGATTGAGATTTTTAAAACTGAATTGGTTTGCGATCATGTGAATCAGTCAGTTTCCCGAGTGGTTTCGAATCTGCAATGCACTACAATGTCCATTTCAAGCAAAGTCATATTGAATTGGTTTACCTCTTTTTGAATGAGAGCGATATTTTTCAGGTTAGGCTGCCATATTTCACATGATTTTTAAAATTTATAAATTATTGATAGATTAAGAGAAATCATACGCAAGACTACTAGATTCCTTTTGCTATTTTATTTCTAGAGAATGTGAAGGCTTTCGTGGCTTATAAGTCTGTTAAAAAAATCATAACGAGTAAAATTCTGTTAAAAACCAATCGGCGCCAATCTGGAATTCCACTGACAGATACGCTATTCAAACGACTTCAAAACCCATTCAAAGCAAGTGAATGGATTTTTGTTTCCTGGGTTGACACAGCTAAATTGTTGAATTGTTGAAAAGTCATTTTCAACCAAAAATGGAATAGTTACATTTTCAGATAAAGAAATTGGGTTTCAAACAAAAAGAATTTTCAACAATAAAATTAAATTTTCAATCAAGGAGATGAATTTATAACAAAAAGAATGAATCTTTAACGAAAACAATGCATTTTTAACAAAGTAGTTCAACTTTTAACGAAGTCATTGAATTTTCAGCCAAAAAAGATGAATTCTCAACGAGAAATGTATTAGTTGATATTTCAAGTAAAAAAGATTTTAAATTCAAAAATATCAATCGATCAAGCAACCCATAAGTCTAAAAAGTATCAATTTTTAACAAAAACGTTACCTAATTTTCAATCAAAAATGGAATAGTTATGCTCTTCTCATTTACCATACATGTTTTATACTTCGGAATGTCAATGATTGATCAATACCATATTTGTGTATTATGCAAAATTTCATCTAATTACTATACTAAATATTTTGTTTAGATGTGCAGAAGGAACGTTTCGATGTGCCTATGGTGCTTGTATACCAGAACATCTGAAATGCAACCTGCAAGCAAACTGTCATGATTGGAGCGATGAAGATGAAGAAGTATGCGGAATTTCCCTACCGGAAGGTGCCTGTCGCTTACCTGGTGCCAAACCCGGAACACATTATTTTGTCCTCGGTTGCCCAGAATGTCGTCCAGGTGATGTAAAGCCGGAACTCACTAGACTCGACTACACCTGCGATCTTGAAAATTCACTTCAGGGTTCCAGCACTGTTTATTGCCAGGACAATACTTGGCTTCCTCCGATTCCAATATGTCCCACTAGTAGGTAACAGAATACTAATAATAGTATCTGTGCTTTAATTTAGATAGTAATTGTACTCAACATTTGCAGAGGACGAGGACATAACTTGTCCCCCAGTGTTTGCACCAGGCGCTAGAAAACGATGTGAAGCTAAATGGGGACCTCATCAAGGTTGGGTTCCCTGTGATAAAAATGTTCCTGTTGGAACGCAAGTTTCCCTTGAATGTCCAGAGTTTTATGAAAGATACTCTGGAGCATCACATACCACATGTCTTCATGATGGTACTTGGAGTCAAATTCCATTGACATGTGCCCCTACTTGTGGAGTAAGGGATACTTCTGGTAAAACCTATTTACAATCATAAACTAAATTCTTATTTCAAGAATAACAATAATAATATTCTGTGGTCTCATTTAGTGGCACCATTAATCGTCAAGGGATGGGAAGTCTCGCCAATTGACCCTTTACCATGGCACGCAACTTTGTTCTCCCATGAGAATGGTAATTGGTCTTTTTTCTGTGGAGGAACGTTGATTGCAGAGCGATTGATTCTCACTGCTGGTCATTGTGTCTGGAAAACTGAACCTGATACAATAAAGGTATATGAATCGATATGGAATCTCTGAAATCTTTAGAATCTTAGAAATATTTGTGAAATCTTTGAAGACTTTGTGGAATATTTTTAATCGTTCTGAAATCCTTTAACCCAAGTGAAAATATCTATGTTGAAATCCACTTGGAGTTCCGCGCGGAACTTCACATGGATATCCACGCGAATTCATCCGAACACGTGCAAATAATCAGGAAAATTTGTTTAATCTCTCTGAAATAATTGAAATCTTGGAAAATTTCTTTGAAATTCAAGAAGCATCAGTTAATAGCTTCAAATGGTGATTCAAAATTTAATATCTTTGTGAAAGATTTGCAAAATCTTTGAAATCTTTAAAATATTTGTGTAATATTTGAAATTGTGAGCAATCTTGGACATCTGTGTGAAACCTTGGAAGTCTGTGTGAAGTCTTTTAAACCTTTGTGAAATCGCTTAAATCTTTAAAATTTTTGCGAAATCATTGAAATCTTAGAAGAAGCACCAGTAAATTACTTCAAATTAGTAAAAGCTTTTTGAAATGTTTGAAATCTTCAATATATTTGCTGGGAAATTTTTTCATTCTTTGATAAACTTTCGAATCTCTGTAAAATCTTGAAAATCTTTGAAATTCAAGAAGCATCAGTAAATGGCTTCAAATGGTCATTCTGAAACTAATATTTTTGTTGAAGCTTCGTGAAATCTTTTCAAATATTCGAAACTTTTAAAATACTTGCGAGATCTTTTCGATCTTTGTTAAATCATTTGAATCTTAGAAATATCTGTGAAAAAGAAGTAGCAGTAAATGGCTTAAAGTGTTCATTCAAAAACCAATATCTTAGCGAAATCTTTGTGATATCTTAGGAAATCTTTTAAAATCCTTTAGAAACTCTTCTAGAATCTATGTGATCGCCCCCTCAGTATGAATGACAAAATAAAAAATTGAATAAAATATGTAAAATAATGAGAATCTTTTCAAATAATCAATCAATATTATCCAGGTGGTACTCGCAAGTTTCTCAAGTAACATCACAAACCACGATGAAAACACCCAAATTATGGATGTAGAAAAAATCGATAGTCAAGACTCTTATCAAGACCACGAAGGAAATTACAATTCGGATGTAGCTCTTTTGATACTAAAAAAGCCTGTTACGATAAATTCTTTAGTGAGACCTGCTTGTATCGACTGGGAAAATACTCTCGATGTTTCTCTAAGAAGTGGTGAAATTGGTTTAGTTTCTGGTAACCAAATTGAAGAAAAAAAATACAGTTATCAAATTGAATTATTTTAAGTTTTGATCAAAAGCCTTTAATTCGACTAATTTTTAAAATAATCTTTTCAGGTTTGGGATTAACCGAAAATGACACTTTCAGCAAGACATTACTAGTAACATCCCTGAGGATAGTTTCGGAAGAGAAATGTCGTGAAAGTCATACAAAAGATTTTAGAAAATATTTAACTTACACGACATTTTGTGCTGGGTGGGAAAATGGAACTGGAGTTTGTAATGGAGATAGTGGTGGGGGATTAGTTTTTCAAAAACCTAACACATCGATATGGGAAGTTCAGGGTATTGTTTCCATTAGCCCTAGAAGATTAGGATCCGCTTTTTGCGATCCCAATTACTACACAATTTTCACAAAGGTTATTTACTACAAATAAAATTGACTATTGTCAGTATTTCTTTTTAATACTTTAGTAGTCAAATTATAATGAGAATATTTTTAGGTTTCAGTCTACAGTACTTGGATCAAAAAAATTTTGGAAACTCTTCCAATACTCGGACCACCTAATTTACAAGAATCGCCTAATGAAGACACTGCGATTGCTTGAATTTCTTCTCGTAATCATGTTGATTAATAAAAAATGTAATTTAAATTTGAAATGGAAATTTCAAGGCGATAGTCTCCTCCTATTTTCAATTGTCATGAGTGGATCCAATGACAGTTAACCTTTTTTATTATTGATTAATAATGATTATACACTTTTATAATTACGGTTACAATAAAGTGTGATATTTAAAAAATGAAGATGGACGAAGAAGAAAAATTAAAAGAATTTTATCTAAGAAACAGACAAGCATCACGACATGTGCGTGAGAAATCTTTATCTTTTGAATGAAAAAATTATAATAATTTCAAAAAATATTTCTAGGTGTATGATCAGAGTTCTGAAAGTAGTATTAGAAATATCATACAAAAACTGTAAGAACCACACACAAAGAAAATAATAAATTTCTTCAAAAACTTAGAATATTCTCCTAGCGAAGGTATTAGTATATATCCTATTTTCATGACATTTAAAGAACCTTCAGAAGGATTATATTGGCGAAGAAGCCTAACAATTAAGAATACAGGGGTTAAATCCGCAGAAGTAGGAGTTCTTCAACCGAATTCACTAGTAATGTTTTTTATTTTCATTGTTACATTTATGAAATTGGGTTTTAATTTAAAAAAAAAAAAAGATCTTTGCCCGAATTCTCATGAAATCGGTCAGTATTGTCGGAAAAAATCGCTGTTTTCAAGGAATCTTTTGGGGCTCACTTATATTGTTTTCTGAGACAAAATATGAGACACGTATTTTTTCCAACAAAATTATTTCACAAATTTAGAGCTACTTAAATATTTAGGTAAATTATGAAAACAATAATGACAATAATTAATGACCAGGTTGAGCCTGATGTATTGTGACCAAAGTTGCGCGAGGATGCCGACCTAATATCTGAAAAGTTGCTTCAGAGGAATAAAAAATTGTTTGATAAGGATGCGAAACCGACTGAGTTTAAATGTGGGGATTATGTTGTCACACCCAATGTTGTAACCGAACCCGGGGTGAACCAAAAACTGTTGCCTGAGAAAAAGGGTCCATACAAGGTAAAGAGAGTTCTACGTAATGATCGCTATCTAATAGGTGATATAGATGAATTCAAGATAACCCAAAAACAATTTTCGAGTGTGTACAGCTCTGATCTTTTCGAACCTTGGGATGGACATACTTTGGCTCTACACTAATTCACCGAGATGATTGAGAGCAATCATCTGTCAGGATGGGCCGAACTGTAGCAAATTACATTAAATTTCAATTTGGCGCATTTTAGAGTGACATCTATCTGAGACTTCGGTCAAGAGTCAGTTTGTATCGAACCACGATCGAATAAACTTGTTTATTATCCCCGCACAGAGTTGAGTTTTACTGAGTTAGATTTAGTCCATTTTACCCATAGCTTACAATAATTAACTTTTATTATTGAAAATATTTCATATTAGTTGAGGAAGGGACCCACATATCAAAAGCACGGTGAGGTCTGGGAGACCGCACGTCCCAGGTCCGATCAGCTAGCACCTCCACAATGGAATATCAATATTTCTTTTATGCCAGAATTTCGGGCTAATTTTTGGCGCCAATGCCGATTTTTGGGTTCTTGTATTTTTCTCAAAAAACAAAATTTTTGGTGGAGGTGCTGACTGCTGAAGCAGCTAGCACCTCCAGTACATAAAAATTTTAAAAACTAATCATTCCAGGATTTCGGGCTATTTTCGGGCTCTTGAAATACCAAAAAACCCAGATTAGAAAAAAAAAACAATATCACTGACAAACAACCCTTAATTTTGAAAAATAATTTTGGACAATACCAACTACACCAGAATTTTGATTTATTTTCGGCTCTAGAAAAACGTAAAAAGCAATCTCTCAAAATCAAACACTATCACTGACAACCATCCCTCATTTTTTTTAAATACTTTTTTAACCAAAAAAAAATACTTCATAATTTCGTGCTATTTTCGAGCTGATTTTGGCGGTAATGCCGATTTTCTGGCTGTTCAAATACCCAAAAATTAATTTTCCAAAATTAACCTCAATCAGTGGCAACCACTACTTAATTTTGAAACATAATTTTTGGACAAAATGAGAAATTTGTGCTGAGTTCTGCTCGGCGAAGACAACAAGATTGTCTGATGACGAATTTCTCTATCGCTCATATTTCCGAAATTACCCCATTTTTGTGAATTTGACAATACTGAAGTTCCGAAATTCTTCAAAATTTTTAGATCAAAATTATTAAATCTCAATGCAACTCGTATTTTTATCAATTTTTGAAATAATTTTACAGATTGGGCAATATTTTAGTTTTGAAATTCTTCAAAAACATAATTATTGATTCAATTCTGGTAGCGCCGCTTTCCCTGCGTTTTATTTTTAATATCAAATAATCTTGTTCGGTTTCATAAAGTTTAAGTTTTGTAATCGAATTCGTTGTCAGTTTTTATGAAAAATACATCGACAAATTGGTGAAACTTATCAGTTCTCAAAGCTAAAACCATCAGAAACCCATGCTTGGGACACATCTGTTAAGCCTTAAGCTGGTGGTTGGTTGTCAATGATAGGGGCTGTTTTTTCGACATTTTTTTTGGGTATTTCAAGAGCCCGAAAAGTTGATAAATTGTTTAAAAAACTATTTTCGTTAACTTGCATTAATTATTACCTCACTAAGTGATAAGTGGATAGGAAGATGAAAGTTTCAGAAAAAAACCGAAACTATCTAGTATTAATATGGATGAAGATAAGTATAAACAATAATAATTTGTTTAAACAATTGTTTAATAACATCATTAAACTATTACGTCACTCTGGTATTTTATGTATTATGAGCAATTTTTTTTGAAAAACCACAAACCCATGTTTTCACTTATGAGGTTTTTTTGGGACCCTATAAAACAGACGTATGGGGGTGATATTTGAAAAGTAATATTTTATTCGTATCCTATGGCTAATTTGCGAGAGGACTTTTAAGTTTCAACTTTATTCAGCTAATATTGACGATTCTGAATAAAATTTACAAAAACGTATTTTTTTCTTATGAGAAATACGTGTTAAACTTCATTAGGCTTGTGTGGTTCTAAATATAATTTTTTCAAACAAAAAAAAATTGTGCAAATATCGTGTGCCGACCGGAGAAAAGTGAGGCAAAAGTGGAATTTTTTATTCGAAAAGTTCCAGAAGTCGTATTTTCAAACTTTGAATTTTTAATTTCGAACGTCTGTGTGGTCGATTATAAAAAGCTAAATTTTTATTTTAGTTGAATGGTACCAAGAAAAACATAATTTTTTGCATTTATGCTACCAAATTTACTCTATTGATTGAAATTTTCCTAAATACAAATAGAATTAGTAAATTCACTCTCCATGAATTGCAATTTTTATTATACTTTAATTTAATTTATTTCTTTAATTATCATAAACAAATTAATAGATAAAAAAAGCATCTGCTATATTTTCGGTGTTTGAATGCATCTATTGTGACAAGATGTTATTTTTTAGCTGAAAATAAATCATCGTGCAGCAAAGCAATTTTTTTGGAATATCTGTGCAGAAACTAATTCTACGACATTTAAAAAAGATATATTCTTGGACGATTTGAAAAATGTGTAGTTTCAAAGTCCAAGGATTTTGAAGAAAAATCATCGTATCGAAATCTTGCGTTTATCTCATCGCCAGATAGAGTAAATTGTTCCAATTTTTTATTCATTTATAATATCAAGATTAAATCATACTCTTTAAATACTGTAAAGCTAAAAATATGAGATTCGTCGCGTGTGTTAATTTTTTATCATAATCATTCTTTTTCATAGATGATAAGGTCAAAGATAACTTTTATTTTTTCGAATTTCGACCTGTAGAAGACACAATTTTTTTGATTGAAATTAAAATAGTTATAAATCGATAAAGTCTATGGTACCATGGTTACAATGGCAATATTTTCCATACATTACCATTTTGCTATAGGACTACACTTTGCTCAAGTTTGAATCCGAGAGAAGAACTCGAGAAATAATGTCCCATATATACTCCTTTTTGAATATGGAAAACCTAAACATCACCTTTTAATTATGATAATATTATTAAGAGTGTTTCGCTTTTTTGTATTAATTTATTGATTATTTGCTAAGATTACACTATTCAAACGATTAATGTAAAAATTTCTAAATAAATCTTTGGAATGGAATTTTGCAACCTTTTTTCATGATAGGAAACAATCATCAAGAAACAATCGTCAAGAAATGACCAAATAATTTTGTTTTAATGAAGGTACTAAAAATCTTTGCAGCTAACTGTGGAGAGTTAAAATCCTTCAGTCAGAAGTTATATAATATATACCACATATACTGATAGAAAAAATACTAACATAAACTATTGTTATTACAAAATTTCTAATCTTCTTTGAAACATAATTTTGTTACTAAAAATATTTGTATATAAGAGATATGTATATAAGAGATGATAAATATCGATCCGATGATAAATCCAATCATACATACTGTGAATAATGGAAATCTACAATATCGATCAAAGTTAAATCCTCTAATACAGAAAAAAATTTTCGTCATCACAGACTAGATGGAGATATAAATTAAAATTGATTAAATTCAGTTTATTCAGACAAAAAGATCTTCTCTTTTCATTCCGCTGGGACTCGAACACCAGATCAACTGATTTCCGGTCAGGTGCTCTAACCAATTGAGCTACACAGAGATCAGAGTAAGAATCCATTTTTCTGAAATACGCTTTATTTAGCAAGATGTTATAAATCAATTTTTAATAGGAATCTGTATTATCATAAGAGAAGATAAATATCCATCCGATGAAAAATCCAATCACACATACAGTGAATAATGAAAATCTACAATATGTGTGAGTCCCCACTTGGGCCCATTAGTATCCAAGGTCTTATTCCGTGCTGGCATACTTCTCTAGCTTCCTTCACGTCCATGCATTTTTTCATGCAAGCTCTCGCGTTTCTATGGCTTCTTATGCCTCTTCGAATTCGGGGCGCAGTCACACGTCATAACCATTCTTTCCGCGGTCTGCCTCTGGGCAAATTGCCATTTACTTTACCTTCATACACTTTATTCGTCAGTCGTTCATCTTTCATTCTCTCAACATGCCCGAATCATGCTAATCGATTTCTTTCCCATCTGTCAACTAGAGTCTCTTCTGCACCACATTCTTTGAGGAGTATTTCGTTACTCACTTTGTCCATCAGTGTTTTCCGCATATTATGCGCCGGAATTTCATGTCAGTCGCGATAATGAAAGATGAACGACTGACGAAAAAAGTGTATAAAGGTAAAGTAAATGGCAATATGCCCAGAGGCAGACCGCGGAAAGAATGGCTATGACGTGTGACTGCGACCTGAATTCGAAGACGCATAAGAATTCTTATGCCTCTTAATGGCTTAAGCCATAGAAACGCGAGAGCTTGCATGAAAAAATGCATGAACGTGAAGGAAGCTAGAGAAGTATGCCAGCACGGAAAAATACCTTGGATACTAATGGGCCCAAGTGGGGAATCACACATAACAATTTTGTGAGGCTCTTCACTTGGGGTGATCGCTAGAGAGATTGATCAGCCACCTGGTTCGGAGCAGTGTTGCGGGACAAACGTGTTATTTACATAAATAACACGAAAACTCTAGATCAATCTAAAAAATCTATACCTCCTTCCCCATATTACTATTTTCCAACCGAGCGAGTCACGCCTACCCCGAAAGGGAAATAGCTTAATGGGAGCGTTCACATATGATGTCACGCTGTATTTCAAGCTTTTTTACTCCCCCCCCCCGGGACCCCATGTCGCACTCTGTCACGAATTAAGGAGACCCCCCCATAATATTACGTCACGTTCTGTCACCCCCCCCCCTTTTTCATAATTTTTTAAAAATAATTATAACAAACACTTTTCGGAACCTTCTCAAATATAGAAATCAATCGTTATATCGTTATATATATAAATAATAATTATAATATGAATATAATCGTTATATATACTGTGACATCACGCACAGAATGAGTCACCCCCGCCCCATGTCACGATTTGTCACGCTTGACAAGAACCCCCCCCCCCTACCCCTCAGTGCGTGACATCATATGTGAACGCTCCCAATTATATAATAATAATTAATGCTCATGGTACTTGAAAATTCGAACAATTTATTCTATTTTAACATTCTCATCCAGAGAAGGTATTAGATTTGTGTAAAATTTGACCCCGCCCCCCGCTTTTTGTCAAATGTCCTTTTTTCAATAATCATTTAAAAATTATCATATATATGTTCCATGTTTGGTTTTCGGCTCGTCTCCAATAGAGGGCGCCACTTGAGGGCCGTCGAGGTCCCTCTCGTCGACTGTTGCGCGTCTACTCCCGCAGTTACTCTTCCCACGTCGCCCCGAACGGATGTATGTCGGCGCGTGTGTGGCTACGCGGTAGCCACAAAGTGTAGTTACTCAGTGTAGATACTCGTCGAGTGTTACCCAACGCTGACGCATAACCCTGTAGTGCAGTGTACCGAGTAGTGTGGTTTCAAGCAATAAAAGAGGTATCTCAACGACCAGTGTTTCTGTGCTCTCCAGTCACCCCCTCCCTCCAGCAAATAAAACATTGGTCCTTCGAGCCGGATGCAGCTACGATAGGGAGGTAATCGTGGCGTCGGGGGAGGCAGAGACCAGGAGTCATCGGGTGTTGTCAGCAAGAGTCGAGCCCGCAGCTTTCCGACTACAAGCCTGACGCGCTGCCGCCTGTGCAGCTCGGCTAGCCGACAGTGGAAGCGGAGACCAGGATCCATCAAGCGTAAGTCGACGGCAGTCGTCGTCATGTAAGTGCATCTTCATTACGCATCTTCATTACGAACAATGGACGTGAGAGCGGGGGGCGGGAGAGGCGGTCGAATCTGTTTTACGCACAGATCTCGGCCTCTTTCCCGTACAATCTCCCACTCACGGTCGAGAGCATCACTCATATCGCGGGAGAGGCGGTCGAATCTGTTTTACGCACAGATCTCAGCCTCTCTCCCGAACAATATCCCACTCACGGTCGAGAGCATCACTCATATCGCGGGAGAGGCGGTCGAATCTGTTTTACGCACAGATCTCTGCCTCTCTCCCGAACAATCTCCCACTCACGGTCGAGAGCATCACTCATATCGCGGGAGAGGCGGTTGAATCTGTTTTACGCACAGATCTCTGCCTCTCTCCCGAACAATCTCCCACTCACGGTCGAGAGCATCACTCATATCGCGGGAGAGGCGATCGAATCTGTCCTACGCACAGCTATCTCTGTCTCTCTCCCGCGCAATCTCCCACTCACGGTCGAGAGCATTCCTCATGTCGCATATCGCACATCACATATCATGTTCGGACTTATATATTACTTTATTAATAATTCGCAATTTCTATACTTCTACGCACGCAAAACGCGTTGCAGATACTTCACTACCTCCTCTTCCCTCTTATTCCTCTCTTATTGATTTTATTGTTTTAGTGGTCTCAATATTATTACTGTTACAATTGGCATTATATATGGCGTTTTATGAACATGGATGCATCTATTCCATTCTCGCCCCTTCCTTATCTGCCATCTTACTTATTATTTCATCAAGAGCTGCTGTGTTTCTTTGTTCAAATCATTCATTTCGTAACCTGTTAAAATCAAGTTCACAGAATTACTGTTACGCATTGATTCAATAATTTCTTGAGCACTTTCTGTGCGGTATCCCGTGAATTTTCGGCAATCTCTTGCTCAATCTTCTGTTCAGCATCTACAAATGTCACCTGATCTATAATGTTTTAGACTGTCCTGTCACAAACTCTTGGACTATTTTCCACATTCCTCTCTGGTTAATTTTGTGTTCAGTTGATCTATATCTTTGGTTCCCTTTGGTTTTCTTATTAATGCGACTACATGATTTCTGCAGCTTTTATAATTCACCCAATCTTATACACTTTTCCTCTGCTTGAACTCTCACTCCCTCGATCACACGCGGTCGAGAATTCTCCTATGCATACCTATATCTCCTTCCTTCTTAAAGAAATTATAACTCTACTATTTAGATATTTACCAAGGGGTATGTGTATATTGTGGGGGCATATGTGTATATATAGACGTCATATAGGTCGTATATTGCTATCTCACTATATACTTTCATTTCATGGATGGCTTTATGTGGATGTCCATGTCTATGCTTGACATATCATGTATCTATTCATATTCATAATTGGATCTTTTTTCTTTGGTTTGGTTTCGGTCGAAAATTCGCCCATGCATGCCTCTCTCTCTTTCTTTCTTAAAGAAATTATAGTGCTACTATCGAGACATTTATTGTGGGATATGTGCGTTCTATATACATTAAAAGTGTCATGGAGGTATATGCATATTGTAGATTGTTGTATTATTACACATTTTATTCTTTATGGACAAGTTTAGGTAGATGTATAATTTCGATTTGGTATACCATATTTCGGGTCTCATTCATAGTCATATATTATTTCTGTGTTGGTCATTCACCATTGTTATTATTATAATAAAATTAGGAACAGTGTAACTCGCAATTGCTGATCAATCTCGCTAGCAATAACTTCAAACGAAGAGCTTCAAAAATCATCATGCCTCACAGTTCACACAGAAATACACAAACTGACTGATAATTCCATAGTAAGATTGACTCTCTTCACTGCAATCACGTTCAATAAGCAAAGCTCTTCACGATGCCACATTAGTATCCAAGATCATTCATTTCAGGCGTCAATCACACAACTAAAACTTTTCGTCACACAGTTCGTAATCATTTCTCTCCTCACATCCCTTTTCTGGCACACAACTTCCGCCTCTTCGAAATCCATACATCTTCTCAGGCATGCTCTTGTGTTTCTATGGCTTTTGATATCTTGTCGACGTAGAGTCTCATTTACTTATTTCCACCATTCTCTCTGCGATCTGCCTCTGGATACGCTGCCATTCACTTTCCTTGGATACACATGTTTCGTTAGTCGTTCTCGCTTCATTCTCTCAACATGACCAAACCATCTAAACAAGGTTCTTGTCACTTGTCAAACAGCATCTCCTCCCTACCACATTCTTTGAAAATCCTCTCATTACTGCCTTTGTTGATTAGCTCCTTACATTCACCATTTCATCTACTTCTACGCATGCGCACACGCGTGCACATACTTCACCGCCTTTTGCCTTTGTTCATTGATTATGGCGCATTGGCGGGCGGCATTTGACCCACTGTCTCTGCTCCATCAACTGTCGAGCTGAGTGACGTTTAGCGACCATGTGCTGCAACTATCCTGGACAATCCGCAGCTGATTGGACACCTGGGCACCGGCGTTCAAGGAGAATCGCATGGGACTCATCCATCAGCCTCCAGATGAGGACTACGAGGGAGCATCCCTACGCAGACATCGAGAGTGCTTCCGTCAGTGCACGCACTCAAATCTACGAGCATCGACGCAGGTTCAGCAGCAGTCAGCCCAACAATAATAGCAGTCGGCCAATGGACAACACAACGTCGTGTCCACACAGGGTGGAACAACAACTACAACGCTGGCTGCTCATCCACAGGCAGTGCAAGTCATTCAGCAATCCTCAGCCGTCAGGCATACCACATGCCTGTTTATTCAGAACATCGGAAAGCCAATGGGCACTGACACAGCGCTTTCCTTCTCGAAGAGCTTGGACGACAATCGGAGGTTTTTGCAACTGGGCCTTCGGCTGATAGTATCATGCAGATGAAGAGTCTCCTGCAGAATCAGATGCAGGAGCTGCAGAGCAGATGAATCAACAGACTAATCGGCCACATCGATAGTCTAAACTGACAAATCAACAGTTTGACCAGATCAACCAACAGGTGAATCAGCAGGTCAACCAAAAGATGAATGTCCGGATAGGACAGCAGCAGCAGTCGCAGAATTTCACTCTTCGGAATCAACATCAAATTCAGCAGCAGACACTGAAGGCGTCGCCTCAGCAGAGTTACTCCCAGATCACTCAGATTCAGCTGACGACTCAGCAACAGCCTCTCGCTTTACAACAAGAACAACTGATGACTGGTCCACCGATGACTCAGCAGAAATCGCAGCAAATTAGTCCTCAGGGGCACTTGTCGCGACACTTGTCTCTTCAGCAATAATTGCCTGCTCAACAGTTCCAAGGAAGACAACAAATGGCAAGGACTGAATCTCGCCGACCCACGGTTCCGCCATTTTTGAGCTGTCAATCTTCCACCATGGAGCCGACGTTTGCCCTTTGTTCCTGCAGACCGAGCTGCGCGCGAACGCTCGCCCAACTTACTACATGCCACATCACGGAGCATGGCAACGGGGAGATCATCTTCGCCACCTGAGAGTAATCTTCAAGGCATCTAGATCTACGTCTACTGGCTACAGTCTCAATGACACACTTCATGCTGGGCCCAAATTGCAAATCAAGTCAAGCCACGGACTAATTCTTTGGAGACGCCACACGCGTAATTGCGGCGCTGAATCCTGCCTGATGCATCGGCAGATTGCGGTGAACAAACAAGACATCGATCGGCAACGCATTGTATTGAGTGCCCGTGAGAATAACCAAGTCGTACACTACCGACGGTCGGCTCTGACTCCTGCCCCAATCCTCTTCAAAGATCGCTTTGTCTACGACCTATCGACGGAATGCAGTAGCCTTCGAGAAGCGAGGCAGCTACAGGAGCAACTTATCGGCGGATTTCCTCTCCACAAATGGATCGCCAATTGACTGGAGCTACTAGCCGATTTGGCAGAAGAAGACCGTCTTCGCCCGACCTGCCTTCAACTTTGCAGTGATGGCATCACCGACGAGCTCGGCGTTTGCTGGAATCCGCGGAGTGATTGGGTCCATCTGACTCCCCCGAGATTGACTCGCATAATCCGACCAAGCGCACCATTTTCGACACCCTTGTGAAATTGTTTGATCCCTGCGGTTGGATCGCGCCCGTCACTCTAATGCGAAACTAAATCATACGAACACTACTACGAGACACAAGGTTAAAGATTGTAATTGACATTGATCGACTTGCAACTTTCTCAAAGGTTTTTGTGGGTTTCCTTTGAGTTTAGCACGGCATAAGCCGGGGTTGCTAAGCGGCATGGGGCCCACGCACCAGTAGGTGCCTCTCATGACCGTCAAGTCAGAATAAATGAGCGCCTGTTGTTAAACGCGAAGCGACGTCATCAGCGACTTCAGTCGAAGCAGAGCGTGGAAATTCGGCCTTACGGCGGGCGGCTTGCGGATAATCGTTCAAGGAGCGAGGCGGGCGGTATGTTTGGTTTTCGGCTCGTCTCCAATAGAGAACGCCACTTGAGGGCCGTCGAGGTCCCTCTCATCGACTGTTGCGCGTCTACTCCCGCAGTTACTCTTCCCACGTCGCCCCGAACGGACGTATGTCGGCGCGTGTGTGGCTACGCGGTAGCCACAAAGTGTAGTTACTCAGTGTAGATACTCGTCGAGTGTTACCCAACGCTGACGCATAACCCTGTAGTGCAGTGTACCGTGTAGTGTGGTTTCAAGCAATAAAAGAGGTATCTCAACGACCAGTGTTTCTGTGCTCTCCAGTCACCCCCTCCCTCCAGCAAATAAAACATTCCAAAAACAACTTACGAAAACCAAATCGCGCGCCTAGAGCGCGCTTAAACTTTTGAGTTTCCATTAAACGATGAACAGAAACGAGCGTGGAGCGCAAGGTTTATATGATTTTTAAACTAAATATCGAGCGCCAAGTGCAAGTGTCTTGATGAGAATGTATTCCTTAAGGTCGATAGAACCTTAAGTAAATTAGTTCCTCTTTCTATGCAAAACGCAAGTAATTAAGCCAAAATCAGGTCATAACGACAAAGCTAACTAAGAGAACATTAGCCCGCGAAGCGCGCAATAGCGAGCCACGGAGTGCGAAACCCCAGAGGAACCGAGCTTAAAGCGTCAGGCAAATGTGTCCGAGCGCGTAGCGCGAGTTGAAAATATTATCGAGCCCGAAGCGCGAGATCCAACAGGTGCGCGCCACTTTCGAGCGAAGCGAGCCGCGCGAGAAGCGCGCAATGAGGAAGTGCCCGCAAAGCAGGCTGATTTTTTTTTTAATAATACATACCAATTTCCAACGAAAAACACTAACATAATCCAAAACTGAAAAGATTGTACATCTTGTTCAAATTGTGTTTTATTACAAATACCAATTTTCACCGAAAAACGCTAATATAATTCAAAGTTGTAAAAAAATTCTAAATCTTGTTCAAATTATAATTATTTTTGTTCGCAAATGCCAATTTTTTCTGTAAAATACTAACGTAACCTACAATTGTTAGAAAATTCTGAACCTTCAAAATCTCAATTTCCAGTAAATAACTCTAATAAACCCGAAAAGCGTAAAGTGTTGAAAAATTGTTAATCTTTGTAATCTAATAATTTCCAATTAAAAATTTCCATTCCCGGTGCAAAACGCTAACATAACCTAAAATTGTTGAAAATTGCGAAATTGTCAAATAAGTTGGAAGTTTTAATTTAATCGCGCAAGAGTATTTAAAAGGACAAATGTTTAATTTTCAATTCGCATAAGTTTTTCTATTTTTTTTTCTTGTTAAAAGGGATTACTTGTGGATTTAATTTTCAACATATCAAATTTAGGATATAAAACAACTTCAGCTAATAAAAAGCCAATCAGGTTTACAACAACAATGATTGCGAGATTTTCGAGACATATTTTTACACCACTTTTTTAGGTAGGGATATAAATAAAAAACGGTTTGTACTTTACTTCTTTTCTGTATTCGACTTCTGGTACATACATTCTCAAACTAATATGGAATACAATTCTCTTGAAAAGCATGCTTCAGTATGGGTATATTTAGAAGACTTAATTCTATTTTTACATGCGATCTAAATTGCCGCTTTACAAAGATGTAATCTGAAACTTGTCTTCCGAAAAGAAAATCGATTCGTGCTTTCATGAAGCTTATTTCCTACGTACGTACGTATATTTTAAAGTAGCATCATTTGTTTATCACATATCAGAATTATAATACAGTGCAGTATATGAGATTTCTGATAAACTGAATCTTTAACAAAGAGCTTATCTTTACTGGTAAACCAATTTGATTCAATATTTTTTATCGATTGGTTCCTTATAAAACCTTTTTTTGCCTTCTATATTATTTTCACATCATGCAATTTGTTTATTTAAAGTTACTAATATGAACTTTATAATTACTGTCCTTAGAACTACAGTAGATCACCGGCATCCAATCAGGTTACAATAATATTTATAAACTAGAGAACTTACTAAAATATAATAAAGCGAATTTATGTTATCTATTTAATTTAGAAAAAAATTCGAAGCACTTGCCAAGATGTGTGTTTAAAACATGATATTTATTTCGGAAAAAAAATAAAGAGGCTCATCTTGCTTTCGAGTGAGGAGAACGTAACACCGATAATCTACCAGACTTATACGTAAAATACTAAGCTTAATGGTGTTATTATCATTAAGATAGTTATACAAAAAATAAGACACGCAAGACAATCCATGAATTTAGGTCAATTGTTAATTATAACAAAGGCAACTGATTGATCACAATTACTTAGTCATTTCGAAAAGTAAGTTATTATGGAAAAACAAATCCATATTGGATTTCTGCAAAAAGCAGTTGTCTTGCTTTCATGAATATACTTAAATTAGAGACTTTGTTTTTTTAATATTTTGTTTATAAGCGTGACTGCATGACCTTATACATAAAAATCAGTTAACACATTAACTTGCCAAGTAATTCATAGTTGTATAATAAGTCATATAAACTTCGTTCAGAAAAAAAAAATCGAATTACTTCATACTCAATAAATCTACAAAACGTAATTAGGCAATTAACGCGTTACATCACAAAGAGCTGAATTAACTCAGGCCAACTGAGTACATGCAGTCTATGGAAATTTGCAACACCTAAATTCCTCTCCTCACACTTATTTCTTTGCGTGAAATTAAAAATTATTCCAACACTCTTGTTGGCAATTCGAAGCGTAACAAGTTCATAAAAAATTGGAGGCTACATTTTCGCGGATACTTCGAAAAACATCAGTTTAGCTTAAGTTTGACTATTTTTGGCGAAACGAAACAATCGTTTATTCCTATTCCAGCAGGAAAAAGGTTGTATTATTTTGGTGCATGAAAGGAAAGGATCAGAAGTTTGGATTACTTTGACGCTATTTCCCTTTCCGCTCAGTCTCATTGAACTCATTGCATTATTTCGCAATTACACCACCTTCATGACAAAACAATGTCAGCGATTAAATTGTAAGATAACCGAGATACTAATACAAAAATCAGACATTTTCGTATAATTCACAAGTATTTATAAAATATATGAAGGTATGTATAACTCCTGCATTTTTTAAAATCTGGTTACCCTTTTTTGATTTTCTTTTAAATGAAGTTCTTAACAAAACTATTTCATATTTTCCTCATTTGGTGCCCCAATTTGTAAGAAATGAATCCCTATTCACATAAAAACCTTACAATATCTTTCAAATATCCACTGTGAAAACTCAAACTGAAAAAAATATATATGTGGAGTTGGACAGTCTATTTACATTACAGGTAAATACATTAGAAAATGTTCAGATTATCTGTGGCTATTGTAGAATGGTAGCATTGATTTGATGGCAATGATAGATAATTCTCTCAAGATAATATAATATCTTTATCATTTATTACGAGACTGAACTGGAATGGTAACCAAACAATTAAAATTCACTTTACCGGCTTGTACATTTTGTAATGATTTTACCTTATTTGAGCAAAGATAGAGGCAATCGCGGATTGTTATTTTACTATTAAAAAATGGAGAAAATCAGCAAATTGTGAAATATGAAAAGAGCAGAAGCGACTAAATGGGATGGGTTAATGGATTAAAAAATGCATATTTGTATTCTATGCTTCTGGAAGGATCGCACCGATAAAATTGAAAATGAGGCATTTCATTGAGAGGCGTACCTGCAAAAACAATTTGTCACATACAAGTTACAGAACACCTATGAATACACGTGCACCATTTTGTATGGTGCATCTTGACCCGTTACATATCTACAAATCTCATCCTAAAGATGATCGATAAATTATTATCATTGACGCGAATTTGTGCACCAAGTTATTGGTGCGGATAGTTGTGTGCTCGATGGTAATATAACATTTCATAACATTGTCTAATGTAGGATTGACGCTATCCTACGAGCGACGTCTGTTCTTTCACCTTTTACTATTTAAAAAGTTTCCCTCCCTACGGTCTTCATGGCATTAACAATAATAATTGTTAAATTACATTTAAAACTAGAAGACAATACGTATGTCAAACCTTTCGTTCACGAAGTTTTGCTTGAGCTTCTTTTAGAAGAAGGTCGAAGGTGTTTTCCTCTACGGGCTGCATTATGGGTCTACTGCTACTACCCCCACTCAAAGAACTACTTGCCATTCCATCTGTAACAAGAGTCGTTAAAGTTATCATTTTTGTAACCGTAACTGTAGAGCGTTACATTACAAAATTATTATTGTTATTTCATTCAAGATCGAAATGAAACCTGCTTTCTTATGAATAATTTTATGCGCCCAAATCAGAGAATTAAAAAAATCACAAATCAAAATTAGATTTCCAATCAAGATTAAATGTCCATTATTTCTTAAAGTTTCCAATTAGAAAGCATATAATTTCCCAAGTTTTTTTCGAATAATAAAACTTGAAAGGTTCACTCTAAAAGAGTTTATTCTTTCAGATCTTGAAACTAAAGTTTTTTGCTTCAAAAGCTTGAATTCGAAAATCTTTGTTTTTATCTATCTTCATTTTTGGAGGTTTCGAATTTCAAATTTCACAGTACTGTAGTTTCAAATTTAAATATAAAAAATGTCAGGACACTTTCGCTATTAAATCTTTCAAAAATTCATATTAAAACCCTTGCCGGTCACTTTTAACTTTAGTAATTTTAGATGTAAATAAAAAGCAATTTCGAATTGAAAGGCTTAAAATTGTGCAATTTCAAACACTGGAATCATGTTATAGCAATCTTGTTTTGTATTATTTTTTTTTTAATTTTTAATTTTAGTTTTAGTTCAAGATTGAAACGAATAAGTAATTTCAAATTGAAAAATATTGTATTAGAAAATTTCAACAAAGGATAATAATTCTAAAGATAATATTAAAAATTATTAAACGATTTGAGATTAAAAAATTAAACATTGTGTTGTTTAAAATAAAAATAGATAAAAATTCAACTATCTGAAATCGATATCTCAAAAATTGAATAATTTCTTTAATTTTTGTGACTAAGATGTTTATTACGTTACAAATGAAGTTTGCATTTGTTCAAGTTTCAACGATTCGGAGTAGAAATTGTTTTATTTTTAATGTTTCCTACTTAAAATTACTATTGTTTTTGAACTTTTTTTTTTAATTAATTAAATTAATTAATTTTTTGATTTTAGAGAAATTTGTCGCATCAGTTTTAATGTTAGGTCATATTTTTCTAATGTTATAACAATTTAAAGTTCTAGAAATTCAGAAGCTTAGATTTTCTAAGAGTCAATTAAGTTTTGAATTTAAAATTATAAAATTTTAATAGCTTTGAATTTAAATGATTCAAATTCAAAAGTTTTCACTGTTTAAATATTTAATTTTGAACGCTTATAATTAGAAATAGTAAAATTTAAATTTGTTTAAATTTTCAATGGTTCAATTTTCAAAATTCGAATCTAAAAATGTTCAATTTTCAACGTTTTGGAATTGTCCTGTTTTCGAAATTTCATTCTGAAATGATTCAATTTTTCAATTTAGAAAGCTCTTTAAAACTTTTTCAATTTCAGATACAAGTTTAATTCCTTTTCATTCCATTCAAAATATTATCCGTTTTCAAAATGTCAACTAATCTAAAATAGTTTCAAAAATTTTTAAAACATATTTTAATAATGGATTATTAAATTGTTTATATTTTCAATGTTAGGAAATGAAAACGCAGAGACGTGAACGAGTGCATTTCTTGCTAGTAAGAATAAAACACGTCTCTGTTTTTATTCTTTATCAGACACAAAATGTTCTTATCCCACTTATTACATGGTTCAAAGTCAACAGATCTCTCGCAAAACGGTTATGTGAAAAAGCTGTGTGTTTCGCAGACAGAATTTTTGTTCTAAACCGGGAGAAATCACGAATTTTTACCGGGAGAAAACCGGGAGACGAAAAATGATAAAAATAGTGGCCACCCTGATATTGTACAAAGGATCTTTCTAAATATTAGTAATTTTAGAAATGTTATTTTTTTGGATTATTTCTTTCCCTATTTGGAAAATATAATAATATAAAGATTGATTCAGAATCAACCACAACTTATTTTTAAAAAATTACTTGTATTACCGTATTTCGACAGTTTGTTTCTCTGAATAAGAAAATACTTTGTTAATTTTTTTCAGACTTAAAAAATTTGATTTACAGGTTGCGAGCATCAAATTTACGTAAAAAATGAGATTTTCGTAGTTTTAAATTTTGTAATATTTATTAAAATTAGTTTTAGATAAATATCTTATACATGAACAGTGTAGCTAATACAAAGAAGAAAACTATCATTTTGTGTGTTATAACATATTTCTATTAAAGAATATGTATATTCTTAAAAAATCGTAAACTTTGAAAATCTCAACTTTTGAACAAATTTGATGCTTGCAATCTCTAGACAATTTTTTAAAATCTGAAAAAATTAGGAGAGTATTTTCTCACCCAGGGAAACAAACTGTTGCGATACGGCCGCCGAAAAAGAAAAACACGTGTTTTTGTGCTCCATCCAACTATGCATTTATAACAAACAAAAAGTTGGAAAAAATTACTACTTTTCGAGAAAAATATCAAAAATCTTCCTCCGTCCTAACCATGTAAGTGCCGTGAAAAATGTATTTTTTTAATTGTTTTTAAAAACTCTAATCAACATAAAATATATACGTGAAACGCCAGAAATAGGTTACAAGTATAAGGCTCAAAAGTGAAAAATTACAGTACGAAACAACAGTACTAAAAGCGTCATTCGAATCAACCAAAAAAATTACATAAAGTCTATGTGTTTCACCATTTTTTTATGGACTCAATTGGTGACGCAGTATAAATAAGCACATTATATAAAATTTATATTCGTACTACATATATATAACCAATTGTGTGGAAAAAATTGTCCAATACATGTATTTTATGTAATTTTTTGCACAGAAATTGATAAATGTTAAAATGAAAAAACACATTCAATTATAGTAGGGCACAGACAGGGGCTCGAAGCGACCCTTAAATTTAAAAAAATTAAAACTATTTAAATCCCTTTAATATTATGAAATTCCTTAATACCCTTTAAGATATTATAAAATTACTACAAATATTTACAATCCGTAGAAATACAATGAAATCTCTGGAAAACCCCGTGAGATCTCATGAACTCTGATATTCCCTGAAATCTAGGAAAATTTATTGACATTCGAAAGATCCTTAAAATCATTAAAATCCTCGTAAATCTTGTAAAAGTCTACTAAAAAACTCCCATGGAATCTTTGAAAATATCCTAAAATCTTACAGATCCCATAAAATCCTTCAAATCTTCCGAAATTCTGTAATACCGCATGAAGATTGTTTAAATCCCTTAAAATCATTAAAATCCTTGAAGATTCCTTGAAATTTACTCAATCTCTTGAAAATTCCTTTAAATCTTTTGAAATGCCCTAAAATCTTCAAAACCCCTTGAAATCCCTTCAAATTCATGAAATCTATTAATAAATTCTTGGAATCTTTTACAATATTCCAAAATCTTTAGAATTCCTTACATTCTTAAGAAATTATTTTAAATATTAAAATCTTTAAAATCCTTTGAAACCACTCGATTCTTATGCATACATTTTTTGAAATCAATTAGAACATGATAAAATCACTTGAAATTACATGAAATCTGATGATATTCCTTGAAATACCTTATTGAAAGTCTTAATTACTTAAATCGTCAGAAATCTTATATAATCCGTTAAATTCCTTCAAAATCCATGAAGATTTGAAAATCTTGGATATCCACTAAAATATTTGAAAGTCTCTTTAAAGTCTTTGAAATCCTACGAAAACCCCGTAATTCTTGTGAATTTTTTGCAATTTACAGAAACATTATAAAATGGTAAAACATTTTTTATATAAATTGAAATCTCTAAAAATTACTTGAAATCTCATAACAACCCCTTAAATCTTTGATAATCTCGGAAGTCCCGTGCAATCACTTAAAATACCCTAAAACTTCTAAATTCCTATGAAATCCAACGAAATACGTATAAAGTCTAGGAAATTCTTTGCAATCCCGTATCAAATTTTAAATCTCTCAAAACCCCTTGAAATCTTTTAAATAATATTAAAACCCTCAATTTTGTATTAGTAATAATTGTTGAAAATTAGTATTATAAAAAAGTTCTAGACATCACGGTGATAGTTCCACTTCAGAAAAATTAGAGACTTGTATACTTTAGAGGGAGAGAAAAATTTTATTAAAGAAGAATAATCGCATAAAAGAAAAAAAAGAAACTCGAATTTGAGACATTTGCAAACTGTTAAATTAAACATTTTTATTATTAATAAACTAAAAAATGATTGAGTGCCGGTAAAATCCACCAGATGGCTTAATCCAGACATTTTGTCCTAGGTCTTTGGAAACAGTATGATTGAAATATGAAACTGTTTATTTATTAATAATAGAAATTTAAATTATTTGATTTCGAACGTTTGCAAATTTAACAATGTTCAACCAATTAGTGTTACCGATTAAAATTGTACAACTTTTAAAGAGTCGAGGTCTAAGACGCAAAGAAGTTCGAAGATATTTTCAAAGGGAAAATGAAGAAATAGTGGCATTAGCGAGCAATTATGACAAAATAATGGCATCGCTCACAAAAGTGTCAGTATGTATTATGGCGTGAGTCCCAGCCCTGTTTTCTTGCTTTCATTAAGTGTTTTTCAACGTGCAATGCTTACCAAGATCTGCATATTTCACTTTGCAGAATGCTCTGCGACCTCCGAAACATAAATCATATCGTGGCAGAGATGGATCATCGTTACCGTGTTCGACGGCCCTATACGCGTCGGTTTTGTAAGCGAATGTAACAAATCCATAGTTATCTCTGAAAATATAATACAATACTTCACATCAAATTTCCTGATCTTAACTTCCTGAACTTAGGCTTTATCAAAAGTCTCAAAATTTGGATTGAAAAAGAATTACAACTCACCCATGTTCCCGAAAATGAACACTTATGTCAACAACCGGACCAAAAGCTTCGAATCTTCTTCTCAAATCAGCTTTCGTAATGCCTTCCTCGAGTCTACCAACATAAATAACTCTTCGTTCCTCGACTTGCTTCTGCTTTTCTTTGTCGTACCAACCATCGTAGGGTCTTCTGTATGAACGCGAAGAAGACCTAGAATAAAATCTGGTTTAAAACAAAAGATTTTAGTCATTTCTTCGAAAAAAATGTGTTAATCATTTCTAAAATATAGGAACAGATCTGTTAAGTCCACTGTAACACTTAAATGGATGGTTTGGATAATCAATCTCCACATTTAAGGCTGTGATTTTCGTCTCTGAATAATACTGAGTCATTGAGGCTCTTAACCCGAAAATTAAAACTGAAAATGTATACATACCCTGATACATACATATAAAATAAACATGAATTCAGAGACAAAAAACGTAGCCCTCATCAGGGACCATTACGAAATTTTTCTTTAGTTTGTCACAGGAGACTTCGTTTTTTTCAGTCCTGAAAACAAAACTTAACTAGAAATGACTGTATTGAAATCTAAATCCAATCTAACTCCAAAGAGATTTCTAGTTTTGTTTAATTTCCGTAACGATCCCTGGTTTTCGGTAAGGTGAACTCTTGATTGTCTGCTGACTGTAAACATATTGTTTACCTCCTCCAATCTCTGTAGTCATTACTACTCCTCGAGGAGCGACGTCTGTTCCTATTATAACTTGACTTCTGCCCGCGTCTCTCACGGCTTCGGCGACCTGACCATCTACTCCTTCCGAAAATTGAGCGAGACGACAACCTATAATCACGCGATACCTCCGAAACTTAAATCCCTTGAAATAAATCCGACGAGATCGAAAACTAATAATCCTATACGAAGAGACTTTTGGTGATAATTTTTGTCAGAACATTAACAGGCTTCGAAGTGCTCTATCAGAGTGTCTACTAAAATCCTGGAAAAAATCCCTGACAGTTCCAGGTTTTTTCCAGGTGTATATACAATGCATTGTTCTTATAGTTTTCAATGGATTCAACTAATATGTTAAATTTAGAAAGCTTGGACAAATTATATTACAAGATATTCCTAATTATATTAGCACCATCGATTAATCACATAATTAAACAATACTAAATAAAAACATAATTCATAATTTCTTGAATTTGTCTCTAAACTCTCTGAACTTGAATAATAATTCAAACAACTTTTTATTTTATCTTCCTATACGTAAGATGCAGTGCATATTTAGGTAAAGTTAAAGAGGATACTATATTACATACGATTTAAGCCGCTTCAAATTACTAACTCTTCAAGAAAAAACAACAAATTTTCAACAAAATTGATGAATTTTAAGCTGAAGTGATGGACCTTCAACTGGAATAATTTTAAACCAAAAAGGTGAATTGTCAACTAAAAATATGAATTTTGAACCAGAAAAGATTGAATTTTCAAAAAAATATATGAATTCCAAATAAAAAAGATAAATTTTGAACCAATAATTGAATAGGTAATTTTAGAGCAAAAAAAATAGTTTTTAACCGAAGAGGTTAGTTTTTAACTAAAATGATGGAATCTTTCACTGGATTAGTTAAATTTTAATTTTAAAAAATTAATTTTCAACTAAAAAAGACAACTTGTTTTCAACAAAATTGTTATATTTCTAACCAGGATGAATTTTCAATTAAAATGATCAATCTTCAACTGGAATAGTTGAATTTTTCACCAAAAAATGAATTTTCAACCAAGAAGATTAATTTTTTGTCAAAAAAGACGAATTATCAACAAAATTTTCAACGAAAGGGATGAATTTTGAATGAAAATGATGAACCTTCAACCAAAAAGAATGAATTAAAAAAAAAAGAGTTCAAAATTCAAACCAAATCTGTCAAACAAAAATGTTTAAACCAAAAAAGACGAATTGTCAACGAAAAATGTAATAGTTTATACTTCCACCGAAAAACAGAAAAAAAATGTATCAATAGAGAAGAGAAACTGCAAACAAACTGTTTAATTTTCAAGCAAAAGAATGAATTTTCAACCAAGATTAATTTTGTACCAAAAAGGAATAATTTTCGACTAAATATATGAATTTTCAACCAAATACTTGAATTTTTAACTAAAACATGAAGCTCCTTTCACAAATGAAGACAAATTGTTATATAATCTTATATTAAAATTCCAACAAAATTTAAGCAGGCTCTCAAAAAAATTCCCTGAAATTTGCAAGGTTTTCCAGGTATATAAAAATTCCCTGCCAAGTTCCACGTTTTCTATGCGAATAGAACTAGACATCCTGTTATTTTCTAGGTGTGAAGATTATTTTTTATAAATTATTTTAAAATAAGGATAAAACCAAGACGAATTCAGAGAAAGATATTTAAAAGCACTTATCTCTATTAAATTGAGAGATACTCTATTAAAACTTTAACCAAATATACTCCGATTTACCTCAAATGTATACACTAACGTTTTTACATGATTTAGAAAAAAAATATCAAGGTGTACCGTAATTTTGTTGAAGTTGATAAAAAAGTTTAGGGGAGACCACCCTACAGTAGATAATGAACCTACGGTTGATAATCTTTAGTTAAAAGTAAAAATACATATACCTAACATAATTAATTCTAATTTTAATACATTAACACATATAGTGTCCTAGAGATTAATTAAATTAAATTAGTTTTTTTAACATATATTAGTAGTTCAAATTAATGATTACCTACTATAGGTTCATTATCTATTGTAGGGTTGTCTTCCCTCAACTTGCGCGTTAGCAAAATTTAATTAACGTTATCTAGACCTGAACTTAGGTTTAATTGGCCCCTGTTAAAAAAAACAATGTTTAAAACTGCATGCATCATCATAAATGTAAACAGTTTTTCTACAATTTATTGTGTTCACATTAGTGATTTCCCAAACTTAACATATTTTTTTCTAATGCATATTTATCAGTAGAAAAGCCTCAATTTCCCAATAAAACTGTTTCGTCATTCTTATAAATTATTTTATTGTTTTTCTTTGAAACAGTGTTTCAGTGAGTAAGATCAATTTCTTGTATCATATCACTGAAAAAAGTAGCCTTACCTAAAAAAGTATCAAAGAAGTGTGGAACTTCGAAGCCTGCATTAACAAAAATTAACATAAAAGGTCCCTCCGTGTAAAAATCTAACGAAATGAAAAATAACGTAAAAGATCAGATGAAAAGTTAGTTTAAAATTATTAAAAGGGAAAAGAGTTCGCGAACTGGTCAATTTAACCAGAATAGACTGACTTACTGGATTTACGCTGGCTTTCCAAACTTAACTTAAATAAACGTTAGCTACCTTGAGCAACTGGAGAATCTCGAGGATGACCTCGATCTAGACCTGAGCCTGGATCTCGATCGTGATCTGGATCTAGAAGACCTGGAAGACCTTGAACGGGATCGTGAAGATCTCGTTCTGAAACTGGAAGAAGACTTCGTGTACGAGCGCGATGACCAGCTACTACTGGAGCTGACGGAACTACGACGGTGGCTTATTCTTCTGCGACGTTCTGGAGTCCTTCTGCGACTTCGACTCCTACTCCTGCTTCTACTCCTTGTCCTATTTCTGTTCCTATTCCTAATTCTATTTCTACTTCTACTCCTACTCCTGCTTCGACTTCTGCTTCGTGATCGAGAACGACTTGACTCGGATGAGTCTCTTCTTCGCTTGTAATTTCTCCGCCTTCTTTTTTCTGCACTGACTCTGCAATTAATAAATAAAACTAGAGTCGCTTATTGACATTTATTTGGTCTAATTAAACCTGACATACTGAATTGAGGACTAAGGAGCCGTCCATAAACAACTTTTTTAATTTTTTTCGCCCCCCCCCCCCCCCCCCATGTAACGTAGCCGTAAGATTAACGCGGATTTCACGTTTACTTTGCGTTTTTCAGGTTTTCAGAGAAAGATAAATTTTCAACCAAGGAAAATGACTTTTCTACCATAAAATATTAATTTTAAAACGAATGGGTGAATTTTCAACAAAACAATTAAACTTTCGACCAAAAAAGGTGACTATAACAAAACAGTTTAATTTTTAACCAAATAGGAGATTTTTAACCTAAAAAGATTAATTTTCAACAAAGTAACTGAATTTTCAACTAAAGAAAATAAGTTTTTAACCAAAACAGGCATAGTTAAGTTTTCAGTTTAAAAAATTACTTTTTAACAAAAATAAAAAGGAAATTTTAATCAGATTAATTCAACGAATTAAAAAAAATGAAATTAAAAAAATGAATTTTCATCAAGAAAGGTAACTTTAAACCAAGAAAGATGACCATTCAACCAAACATGGAATCGTTATATTTTTAATTTGAAAAATTAAATTTTCAAACCAAACAAAAAATAATTTTTAGCCAGTTGAAATTAACCATAAAAGACAAATTATCCTAGAATAGTTGAGTCCAAAACCAAAAAGATGATTCTTCAACTAACAAGATTAATATGACGAATTTTCAATAAAATACATGAATTTTTAATTAAATAGTTGATTTTTCAACTTTCAAAGCATAAATTTTCAGCCAAAAATTGAAAACTACATTTTTAGATAAACGATCAATTTATTAAAAAAAAAGAATTAACAAAATTATTGAGCCAAAATGACCTCTTTCCCCCTCAAATTGGCAATGTAGTTTATGGATTTTTTTATTGCCCCTAAGCTGTGAGGGCCGAATACATATTTAAAAAAAAACTTGCCTGATAAATTCACTCTCTCTAACTTTTGGAGACGAGCTACTTCCAATTATAGACACTTCATTCTCCTCAATAATTATAGGTGAACGATTAACCTGTGTTGAATTTCGGCTCTCAATTGAACGCTTAATCTCAATTGGTCGTTTACTCACAATTGGAGATTTTTTCTCAACTGGACGTTTATTTTCAACCATCTTACTTTCAATTTGCTTACTCTCAGCTGGTTGTTTATACTCAGCTGGTTGTTTATTCTCAGCTTGTTGTTTATTCTCAGCTGGTTGTTTATTCTCAGCTGATTGTTTATTTTCGGCTGATTGTTTATTCTCAGCTGGTTGTTTATTCTCAGCTGGCTGTCTATCCTCAGCTGGTTGTTTGCTTTTAACTAGCTGTTTACTCTCATCTGGTTGCTTATACTCAGCTGGTTGTTTGATCTCAGCTAACTGCTTACTCTCTACTGGTTGTTTATTCTCAATTTGTTTACTCTCGACTGGTTGTTTACTCTCAACTGGTTGCTTAATCTCAATTGGTTCTTTACTCTCAACGGGTTGCTTACTCTCAACTGGTTGCTTACTCTCAATTGGTTGCTTAATCTCAATTAGCTGTTTACTCTGAATTGTTTGTTTACTCTCAATTGCTTGTTTACTCTCAATTGTTTGTTTACTCTCCACTGATTGTTTACCCTCGATTGGTTGTTCACTCTCAACTGGTATTTTAGCCTCGACTAGTCGTTTACTATCAACTGGTCGTTTACTCTCAACTGATTGTTTATTCTCCATTAGTTGTTTGCTGTCAACGGGTTTTCTGGTCTCACATGGCCGTTTACACTCAACTGGTCGCTTACTCTCAGCTGGTCGCTTACTCTCAGCTGGTCGCTTAATCTCAGCTGGTCGTTTACTTTCAACTGGTCGTTTACTCTCAACATCTCGTTTGTTCTCAACCGGACATTTCTTCTCTACAGATCGTTTGTTCTCAATAGTATGCGGCCTGACAACATTTGTTCTTGGGTGTTGCGTGAAAACAGTTTCATTCGTCTGCGCCGAAGCATCACAAACTTCTGGCTTAGTTCGGACTTTATCATCTTCAGCATCGAACTTCGGTTTCAAAACTGAGACAATTTCTCTCTCAGACCAGATAATATTCCCCAGATCTCCTTGAATCGGATGAGTGGTTGTGGATGCATGGTGTATATACACTAAAGTCATCGGTTGAATGGGACTATTAGTTCTGCTACTATCACTTCTATTTTGCTCCCTTCTGCTCCTATATTCTGCCAAATTTAACTTCTTCCGTGGGGGTTTCTTCAAATCCTCCTGAGTGTCGAACTGTGTATTCTGGACAATTATATTCTGAACCTCGTTATTGGAGCTGTTAGTGGTGGTCACAATACTCTCGTTAGGGCTGATCGATATGAGAGGTGGCTGTGTAGCCAGTGGCGGTTTTTTGAGTACAGAAACCATTTTTTGAGTTCCCTCAATTGATTTCGTTTTCGTCAGAACTCCCCCCTTTCGCAGTTGAAGAATACTTGTAGCTAAAGCAGACCGAATCTTCATTTCTGGAGTAGGTTTATTCAAAGATAGAGTCGGGCTCGTTTTCATCACAGGTTTGCTTTCAATTTTCTGCTTAAAGTCTATTTTCTTTAACGGAAATTCCTTCGGTTTAATCTTCTCGGAGGGCAATACTTTTAACTTTGGAGTGCCGGGAGAATTAACGGATATAGGATCTTCGCTCGCATCGCTGAGATCTCCAGACTCTAAACCACTGTCCTTTCTCGAGTTACTATCTGCCCATAGATTGCTACTCAATTTGTCGTATTGAGCATGTTTAGGGAACTCTTCTTTCACAACTTTCTTGACAATTTTATTCTCCCCTGTGGATTTTTTGCTTGTTTTGTTAGTAGATTCCTTCTTGTTTTTTGAATTGGGAGAGTTGCCGTTACTGCAATAGTCGTGGTCCAACTGGACGGAACCCTCCATCCTTCCGTTGTTTGCTACCTAGATAAATAAAAGTACGTTCAGAAACATTAAAACATTACTTGGCACGTGAAAAAAAGAAATCTGGTTTGTGAATAAGCTTCTCAGGAATTTACCGAATTACTTTCAGTGATACAATGTAACACAGGCCCCACTGTCCCTATGATTTCTAAAGATGACTTGAATCGATTAATACTAACCCGTGCCTTAAAGAACATGAAGTTTCCCATTGAATAACCATGGGAAAAAGGCTGCTTTTTGTTAATCCAGGATTTAAATGCGATGATATGTTACAATGAGTCCGCGTTTCAGTATCGTGTTCAGAATTCTTATAAGAATAAGAATAAATCATAACTTTAAAATTGAATGACTTTAGGGAACTCCTATGGCTCCCCAAAGAATACCCCATAAGTGACAATTTGGAATTTTACGCAATACTGAGTTTTATTAATGCTTCCTATACTATTTCTTCTTCATAAACCATCATTGATCAGTGTTTTTAAAACACCCCGTAATCTGTTGACCAACTTTCAACTGTCGTTGACTTTTGTCACCACATTAATCTATATCATATTCCCAGACGTTAATTACACGAAGGATTTAACGTCACATCTATTCTTCAATTTCTTATACATTTGATTTTTAAAGGTAAATCGCCAAATGAATGCATTTTATAGACGCTATACGTTTTTAACCAGTGATATCATGAAAATAATTTATTTATATAATTTCATAACTATTAATTAATTGCAAGAAATCTGCCTTTGTCTCATGTTAAATCAATAGGAAACTGCAGAGGCTCTTTAAGACACGGGTTAATATTGACTTCGCTCAAATTTTGAGATTATTTATATAGGTATTTGAAGAAAACTGAGGGGGGAAGAAAGAAATTCATTAAAAAATATCAAGTATAAGTACGAAACACCCTAGTAATGATTTTTCTGTTTCTCAAAATGAAATTTTTAGCTAGCTTTGAAAAATCTAGCCTTTTTGGAAAACCTGCTGCCATTTTGCTTTTGTTTACTTATGACTTGACAATTTTTTTCGAAGATATTTGTATCCGCAGAAGGCCCTCAAATACCAGAATAAATTCTCCAGTCATTTTGAAAGGCGGTTTCAAATTTTTGTTTAAAACGGTGGACTGTCAAATATGAAATTATTTTTTATGGATCATTTAAAAATTATGAAAATAACCACTTTTTCATACACATTTTGCTGAGGCGAAAAATCAAGCCATGCATCAATATCATTGACGATTGATATTAATTTTATTATCATGTATTCAAATATAATTTGAAAAGATGAGAATAATAGCTGGATAAGGACTAAAAATTAAATTTTACAGGATGAAAGAAAAGTTTTCTGCGAAAGGTTTCCAAATATAAAATTTTGTTAAAATTATAGAAGCATGTGTTCCCAAGAACATTCTGATTGAACAAGAACACCTTACATTGAAGATGTGAAAATATTAGAAAAAATATTTTTCTTTTCTCATAAATTTTTTAACTACGTATTTTTTTTACAAGATCACGAAAATATCGGGTATGGTGGTTGACCATTTTGCCATCAGAAGTAGAAAAAGTAGATATAATTTGAAAGATACGCTTTAATTTTGACATAAATTGTTTTTATGATTGGTTTGTAAAATTTAAACAATTATTAAATAATAAAAATAAGTCTTTATTCGAAGCAATGCGTTTCAGATAGAATTTCCATCTTAGTGTAGTGAAAAAATTGATCCAGATCATGTCAAGAATATAAATAATAGAAGATTAGAATTGAAATACGAATTCTAACCGAACATTCAGATCAGATTTCTTAGATAGCAAATATTTCATATGTCAATTCATGAAAATGTACTCCACACAATCTCCAAGCAAAAATCGTAAAAACACTTTTATGCACAAATTAAAATGCATCTTTAAAATTCTATCTACTCTTTCTAGGTGTGATGTTTGGCGCCAAATGGCGTAGTGACTTTTTGGAGCCTGTTAAATATGTGTCGAAAAAGGTTTGTACTGAAATTCAAGAATTTATAAAAATATGAGAATGACAACTGGATAAGGGCCATAAATAAAATTATTTCTATACCAAATGATAGAAAATATATTTAAAATTATAGTAGTAATATTCAGCCATTATTTAGAACATTTCAGAGAGGCGAAAACATTTTTAAAACAAATTTTCTGCGTTTGTGAGCGGTAAAACAAATAATCCGTAACCACTTGTCATTCAATAATTTTAAAATTAATTGTTTAGGGAATAAGAAGAACTGATTTTTACATATTCCAAATATGTATCGATAAAAACATAACTTCGAAAAATTGGTCCATATCTAGTTGTCAAAAACAAACAAATTTGTAAATGAGTTACATTTTTTAAATTCGCAATTCAAAAGCTTTCAATATGAAATTGTGTAATGTTGACAAATTTGATCGGAAATTATTAAATCCTGATTGCGAAATTCAAGACTCATTTTGTGTCCTTTTTATCAGAAAGAAGATTATTTTATTCTACTAAACATGTGTCTAATCCAGGCCCCTCCAGGGAGTTCCGTGAGTAAAAATTCTGAAATTTCTTCTTCCTGCGAGGCCTCTAATTCATTGTATTAGAAAAACATTTATGTTTCCCGGCAAATTATTGTTACTGATTTTTGATAAGCTTAAGAGACAGTAGGGCCTAAAGGGTCCTAAAAGCCCGAAGAAATATTAAAGAAAAAATTTCAAGATTTTATGACACCGAAAGTATGAAAGGTATAGATGCCTCGATTTTATTGATGGTAAAATTTAAACAAAAATTATGCTATCGACTGAAAATAGGGTACTATAGGGACCAAATCATGAAAATAGAGGACATCAGGTACCACGGCAGAATATAAGGAACAACAGGACATAAAGTCCGTTTAATTTAATAAACTTCACTTACTATTTTCAAGAGCTTGTTTCGGGAGAGCGTGGCTCCTGCATCCTGCATCTTAGTTCCCTTGCAGCGACCGGCTCCCTTCTTGTCCGGCAATGCTGGTATGACTGGTATGGTTTTCTTACGCCCTGAAGCCTGGTATACAACACAGAACTTCGATGAAGATTTTCCAATTCAATCGAACATACAATTAAAATATGGATAGATTGACACAATCACCTTTATCCTGTCAATGACTTCTTTGGGTAAGGAATTTTTTATGTCCTGGTGCAACTTCGACTCGTCAGATTTCAAGGGTTTCTTCAAAAGGGTTGGGTTCGCTTGGGATTTCTTCGTAGTTTTTCGAATCTTCGTCGGAGGAGGTTGTGGAACTTCTTCTTTGAATTTCGGTATCCTCTGTATCCGCTCCTGATTTTCTATTGGCTTCGGGTCTGGTACTTCCTCCTGGCTCTGCATTTGTTCCTCGATCAGCATCTGTTCCTGGCTCTGCATCAGTTCTTGACTGTGCAATGGCGAGTCTTCATTTGAGACGTCGGAGGCTACCGCAGAAGCCTCGAACTGCTCCAGTAGACTAGTGACATCTCCAGCTTCCAGTACTAAACAAAATTATATAATGATTCAGACTAATGTAAGTATCTCTCTAACATTCATTATTACTTTTAAATTACAATATAATTACCAGCTGGAAGTTCTGGTTCAAAGACATCATCAAACCAATTGTCTTCGTCTAAGTCCTCGACGTAATTGATCTCCTGCTTGATTTCAACCTTGATCTTCTTATTTACATTTTTGTGGGTTGTTTTACTTTTGCTGATCTCCTTGTCATGTTTCTCTTTCTTCACAGAGGTACGAAATGGAGTTTCGTTCTGATATGTTATAGAGTCATTTAATTTGTCTGGTGACTTTTTCGGACTTTTTTCACCTAAAATAATGGCATTAACAATTTAGTTTAATGTTAAGGAAAACAAATAAAATATTAATCTCATATGAACAAAAATTAAAGTAGTTCAAAGCATACGATATAGTACATTTCATATTTCTTGTTATGCATACCACTTTTCTTCTTCTCAGGTGTTGTTTGTGGATTGAGTTGAACCGCCGAATCGTCCTGAAATATATTTTCTGGAAGTTCTGGGCAGTGTGATGCAGCTGGAGCAATGTTCAAAACGCCCATATCTTCCTCGAATTCACAAGCCTAAAGAATAAAACGTTTCATTCTGAAAAAAACTGTGCATACAGACAAAGATTTACTTCAGTTTGAAGGACCATCTACCAGACCTCTAAAAAACCTATGTGCTCTTGCCAATCAGTAAGAACTTTGGCGAAATCCTCACTGATGTTCTCTATTCTTGGAAATGTAGAGGAAACTCCTGAGACTGGTAATACTGCCATATCACCATTAAGTCTGCAAAAGGAAATATTTTAATACAAGATAGACTTCAAAAAGCTTTAAAGTTTCGATGAATGTATTAATATAATTTGTTTAAATAATAATTTACATACTCTTGTTCTGTGCCCCATAATCCACTTGAATCCAAATGATTTTCCATGTAATCAAAATCGCTGTCTACTTTTAAGGAACTGGAAGGCTGATCCAATAAATCGTTCTGTAAGAACAGATCGGACTACCAAATCGGTACGAAAATGTTTGAGTTAAAACCAAATAAAAACAGAACTAAATAAATAAAGATAATTCAAAATATACAAGGAGAAACAAAAATTAGAGGTCTTTGAAAAAAAAGGCGAAGAAAAAAACAATCACATACTTGCAAAATAAAAACGTTTGTTTTTATCATTATCCCATTAATCCGAGTGTTAACTGTTTTTATTGAAGAATAAACAATTGAAGCCTCCGCAGAGATAACGTTGTATCAACAAAAATCTGTATTCAAACTGTAAGTATATATGTTGATACACTTTGTTATATGACATATTTTTATTGTACGTATTATACTACGGCACAGAACCAAAAATCATTGGACAGGAATCTCTTGTCGTTCGATGAACATAGCCATAGTTTTAAATAAAAGTACTATTGTTGATACAACGGTATTTCTGACTTCCCAGATATTTAATATTTATTTTAAACAAAAAAATGTACACTCGGTGCGAAAGGGATAAAGAACAATAACAATTGTCACAGACAATCCATTCTTAAAGCTTAAAAACCTTACCTGATCCAGCATAGAGAAATCAGAGAAATGCTGCTCATCGTGGAAATTTAAAAAGCCAGCCTCCATTTTGAATTTTATATCAGTAACCCCGTAAATCTAAAACAAATACATTGTTGTAATTGATCAACTTCCGAAAATAAATGTCATTCTTTAATTCTCTCAATGAAGCAAAAGTTTATAATTTCGAAGAAAAGTTACCACTTTTTAAAACTAAAAACTTTTTCAGATTGTAATAAAGGTGACGACCTCGTTCAAGCCGTAATGGTTTTATTATTTTTATGATAAAATTAAACCAACGTTTTGGTACTAATCCGACGGTACCTTCACTTTACAAGTTTCCCTATAAGCTGTATTTGAGGAAGTGATAGCAGTACACCTGAAGTTCTGAACATTCAAATAAACGAAATATTTTTCTCAATTCTATATTTTATATAAAAATCTTGTCCGAACTACAAATAAAAAATAGTATTATAAGTTTCTTTTATATTCTAATATTTCAAACGTGAATCAGCCAATATTTTAGCACTGATTCTATCTTACTCAAAACAATCAATGAAAAGAATTCGTTCATTTGAACGTTCAGAACTTCAAGCGCATGAAATACTAGTATCGTATCGTATATTATAATATAAAAATATAATAGAATTATAGATTACATCATTCCATCATATCCTTATATTATAATATACAATATAAACCTTGTTTTTTAAGCTCGATTTGGTCCGCAACTTTAAATTATTTTCCTCCGACGATTTTTTCAACCCAATTTTGCTATCAGGTCCTCATTTCATAATTCTTGGATTTTTTTCTTTATTTGTTTGAGAATCAACTGATTCACACAAAGAAGACGCAGCTTTATTCTAATAAAAATACATATCCTTATGAACTAAATTTACTGAAGAACATTTGACAAAATATTTACAAACTAGTAAAACAAATAGTGACAAAATAGTTTCATTTTCAATCATAAAGATGAAATTTCCACTTATATGATAAATCTTTAACTAGAATAATTATATTTTCAGTAAAAAAGGTAACTTTTAACAAACAAAAAACGAAGAGTTGAAAAAAATAGTTACATTTACAACCAAAGACGTGAATTTTCAAAACAATCAGTCCTCCATTAAAAACAAATGAATTTTTAACAAAGCAGGCCAACTTTTAACAATAAAAAAAAGTAATAGTTGATATTTGAATAAAAAAGATGAATTCTCAACGAAAAATTTAATAGTTAATATTTCAAACAACAAATATTTTTAGTTTAAATCAGAAACAGTTAAATTCATCCAGAAAGACGAATTTTCAACAAAATGGTTGAATCCTCAACCAAAACAGATGGATTTTGAACCAAACAGTAGCATTTTTAGCCAAAAAGGATCAAGTATCTACCAAAAGAGATGCATTTTCAAACAAAAGACTTTTTGTTCGAGAAAATAACAAAATTTCTACTAAATTGTTAAATTTTCAAGTGAAAAAAAATTTCTACAAAGCAGTTAAATTTTGAAACAAAAAAATATAATTTTTCACCAAACAGTTGAGTTATCTACCAAAATGGTGGAATTTTCAAAGAAAAAAAAACACAAATTTCGAATTCGATTGAATTTTCAACAAAGATGATGACTTTTCAATAAAACTGTTAATTTTTCAACAAAATAATTACAGTTTTAACCAACTAATCAAATCTTCAACCAAAAAAGGATGAAGGTTCAACACAAAGTATAATAATAGTAATAATAATAGTAATAATAGTATATAATATTTATTTTTAATACTTTTGGACTACACACATCATATTAATGCAGAATTAATTGTTTAAATTTATTACTAAATATAGCATTTTTTAAATATTTAAAATTTTCCCGCCTTAATATTTGAAACTTTGAACCTTTAATTTGGCCAATGTTTCATGAAACTGCAGAACTTAAGGACCAAAACTTGCTTCTTTGAAAAACTTGAAGAAAAAAAAGATTTTTTTCCCTAGGGTTGTAAAGTTTCATGAGAGTTTGAGCAAATTAGAAGGTTCATAAAACTTTGGAAACCTTTAAAAATTTCAAGTTTCAAATATTAAAGCAGAAAACGTTTAAATATTTAAAAAATGCTGTCAGGGGCCGTTTAAAAAATACGTTAGGCGTAACGAATTTTCTATTGTAAGTGTGTGTAAGTTTAACATTGGCGTAACGCTCGAGGTGCCCCCCCCCCCCCCCGGGGGTGCGGTATTTGTTAAAAGGCCCCTTGGGTACTAAATTTAAAATTTTAATTCTGTATCAATATATACTAACATTATTATATCCATGGTAATATTAACATTGATATCATGTAATATAAATATTAATATAAATATTGAATCATGTATCAATACGATGCCATTCGATGGCCTACACGTTGCAAAATGTCAAGTTTTCTAAGCTAATATTTTGAAAGCACTAAAAATGAATCAAAATTCCTATATATTTATCGCAGGCTTCAAAGTCTGTCCCTTCACCCTTCTTTTCACCTTTGTCTCGTTTTTCACTTAAATGCGAACTTTTTGTTTGAAAACTCAACAGTTTTGTTAAAAATCCTTGGGTTTTTGCTTCTTTATATGATTGAGAACGTACTGATTTACAAACAAGATATAGCTCTATTTTAATAATAACACACATCCTTATGAACTAAATAAACTGAAGAACATTTGACTTCATCTGTAATATTAGTGAAAATAATTATTCTCCAGTGTTCTTTTTTTATTGTTTCCGAAATACTTTACATTCTTTCAATAATTTTACTAATGAATACAAAAGCCCTAATATTAATATCTCAATTATTATCTCAAGAAATATCTCGATGGCAGAAGTACAATAGTCTGACAATAAAGTATTCCGGTTTCAAGTGAAGAAAAATGAGATTCCAGTAAACGAAAATGATAACTAACGATGAGATAAAGACTGTTTTGGTAGCAGTTCAGGAGGACGTGAAAACCACAAACTTGAATAATAATTCGATAGCTGAAGATATTAAGTTTCAAGTATTAGGCATTAAGAACTCAAATGAAAAAGTTACTGAGGAGCTCCAAGCCTACAAAAGAAAATGCTTACTCCTGGAGGAAAAGAGCGAATCTTTGGAAAAAATGTTAAACTTCCTGGAGAAGGGGTTAAATATATGTACGGCAGAGAAAGAGCAAGAAACATTATCTTCAAGTAAGCGGAAATCCATCCTTGGATTCAACATTTCTGTAAAAATTGACATTACGTGCAAATCTCATTTTTTTTAATAAACTAGAATGGTCCAAAGGAGATGTCACCTTTATTAAAACATGTGAAGTTACTTTAAAAAATGAAAACGAACAAAAGTTTCAGTTGATTGCCTGTAAAAAACATTTGGATTGCACTAAAAAATGTAGTATCAACTTTTAAAACCGCAGTGACATCGTAGATTCGCCAAGTAGTAAATTGCAGTAAATTATTTCCGTCCAAAAATATACCTAAACTGAAGATTATGAAAGGACACCCCTTGCTTAATGAAGACCAAGCCATAAAAGTTAGCAAACTGGCTGAGGTAAAGAGAATAAATTTCTGGAGCGCCCCGGCGGGGGGGGCGGGGGGGGGGGGGGGGGGGTGGGGGGGGGGGGGG
>CAKNXH010002412.1:47781-58927 GCA_932178445.1 Andricus quercusramuli
ACACGGTAGTCTGGTTTGAGATTAAAGTAGCTACATTGATTATGTAAGGATTCAAATTTTCACCTAAATTCTCTTTATACTATGTTTCTACTTTCATGCTTCAGATTACAAAACGGTTCAGTTTGTCATTCAACACTATATCGCAGGTTTATCAAAACTAAAGATAAAACACAGACATAAACAGTAACTGAATTCAGAATTTTGTTTTGACAAGATAAACAAATTTGACATAAATTCGTACTCGAAATCAAAATCAATTCTTCAGATTTTTTACCGAAGTTTTATTATAAAATAAATCAATAAGTCAGATTGGTCCAGTAACTTTATTCGCAAGTTACATAGGACAAAACTGAAATATTAAAAATCGACAACCGGAAAAACAAAAAAATCTGCATAAGTTAATCAATAATGCGACTTTAATCATTAATGAATTCTAGATATCAATATTTAAGTGTCTGGACACTTAATAATGAAGTTTCATGCATTAAACAAATTCACTGTGCAGGAAGACTGACCTTATTGTTAAATGAATTCTTTAAACCTACCCGTGCGTGGTTTCATAATTACTTGCACAACAATTCGACTTCAAGAAGGCTACAAATTTCTTAAGCTTAATGATCATAAACAATCAAAAATATTCCTTTCAGAGTTATAGAACCGACTCTCCGATCTGAATCACAACAACGGAAAAAAACATCATAAAATGTCGGGAAAAGCCATAAAGCCTCGAAGCTGTTATAAGAGCATGTGTAAATTTGAGGTTATGTTAGTGAATACCAACGATACAAAACGAGGACAACAGATTACAAAAGTTACAATACTTTACAACCTGTAGACACTGTGCATAATCCTCCGAAATATTAATAATCACCAAAAAATCCAATTTCGACTCAAGTCATCGCACTAAAGTGATGATAAGTGATACTAGTTTCGCGGAGGTCAACGAGACATACTGGTTATACTGATATTGATGGATATGCTGGATATGCCCATGTTCACAACTCCTGTTAAGGGTGCCGTTACTGTCCAAGAAAAAAATCTCACTCACTGAGAGGAAAAGTCGATATCATTAAAGTCCGATGCACTTTACCTTATGTAACGGTAAGCCAAAAATCGCGAATTTCAGGAACAATACCGGACACAACTGCGGCGTGTCGCTCACACACACATGGACAGGGAACGCCACACCTTCAAAGCCAAAAAAGAAGTGCACAGTTGATGAACTGTTACTCCAAATCTCAAGATGAAAGTCAAGAGCTACATTGTTGAGAGGATGTCAAACTCTGGCGAAGTTCAGCTACAACTACAACGCGTTATTTTTATACACCCACACCATGCTCATGATCGGCATGTGCCACTCTGTAACGCTTGACCGCAGTAGAAAAGATATTTTCATTTGAAATAACACCAAATCAAACAAAATTTTATCAAGACTGCTGAAAACTGCGAAACTAATCTCACAAATACTTACTTCTCAAAAAACCGCACTAATTGTTCACTTAACACCGCTACACATGTGACCACCACGTTCACGGTTCACCCTTCACTATTTTAGCAGTTCTAGAGCAGTTCTAGCCAGGGATGGGCACATGATATACTACGTTATTATTACGTTATCTACATTGTACTAGGTATTTCGGGTGGAGTGGGGGGAATCCAAGATGTCTCCATGCTGAGGGCCAAACAATAATAGCAATTACATAGAACAAATAGGGATGTACATTGTAAGTCAATGAATCGTTTCACTGAAACATTGAAGGCTTCATAAAACAAACGATTAATTTAGTGGTGTAGTCCTAAAAGAAAAAGTGGCATGGCGGTACTTTCCATAAACTACGTTACTAGTTTCAGGGGGTTATTGATAACAAACGGGGGGGGGGGGGTATAAGTGGAAATAACATTACGAACTTAGATAACATTTAGAACTCAAACCCAATGAGACAATCCAAGTATATTTGTAGTTAAAAGTTAATTTTTTCATTGAAAAAGCTACTATTATATTTTTATTTCGGAATATCGTTTGGTTACAAATTCTATTATTTGATTGCAAAATTATTTATTTTGTTGAAAATGCAACTATATTGTTAAAAAGTCATCTTTCTTTATGAAAAATTAAACTACTGTGTTAAAAATTCATTTTTTTTATTTGAAGGTTCAACTCTTTGGCTGAAAATTCAACTAATTTGATGAAAATTCCTTTCCCGTTTGGTTGAAAATGATATTTTCAAACTGACCATTAAACTATTCCATTTTTTATTAAAAATGCTTCTTCTTCAGTTAAAACTTTAACTATTTGGTTGAAAACTTATCTTTTTTACTTGAAACTTTCACTTTTTGGTTGAAATTTCATGTATTTTATTGAAAATTCGTCTTTCTTGCTAGAAATGTAATCTTCATGGTTGAAAATGTATCCGTTTCGGTTAAAGATGCAATTGTTTGATAGAGATATCAATTAACTGTTAGATGCTTCGTTGAGAATTCATCTTTTTCTATTAAAAAGTAGATTATTTGACCTAAATTTGAACTACTTTATAAGAATAAAAATCACTTTTTTTATTAAGGGTTCATAATTCTAGTTAAAATTTAACTATGTGCTTTTAAAATGAACTTTAATGTTAAAAATTCTACTGTTTTGTAGCACATTCATCTTTTTCGCTTGAAAATTCAACAATTTGGCAGAACATTAAACTATTTGGTTTAAAATTAAACTTTTTGGTTAAAATCCCTATTTTTGGGTTGAAAATTCAACTTTTTTTGTTAAAAATTTATTTTTTTTTTGTTAAAAATTATTTTGTTTTTCTGTAATTTTAACTATTCCATGTTTCTTTGAAGCTTTATCCTGTATAATGGATAAGTTGGAACTTCTTCTTTTTTGTTAGAACATTAATCTTCTGGGTCAAAAATTCATCTTTTACATTCTCATCCTAATGAGAAGGTATTGATTTTATGGAAAATTTGAATTTGTCGGTTTTCATAAGATCTCCACGTTTTGAGACCCCCTGAGCTAGAAAAAAGGATTTTTACTAAGGTGTCTGTCTGTTTGTAGTCTGTAGTCTGTCTGTAGTCTCTCTGTAGTCTCTCTGTAGTCTGTCTGTCTGTAGGCACGATAACTTTCGAAAAAATGATCAGATTGGATTGAGCTTTGGTATATTTCCTCAAACCGAAAAGAAAAGAACAAGTTCGTTAGCCAGCTATTTTTGATTAAAATTCAAAAAGTTAGAGCATTTTCAAAATTTTTTGAATAATTTTTTTTAAACATCAAAATTCTATGTACGGCAATTCACCGCAATCAAAAATCTGAACAATTTATCTATACGACTTTTTCCGATAAAAAGAAAACTATCAAAGTTATAGCATTTTCAAAATAAAAAAAACTAACTGAAATCAACATTTTAAGCCAAACAACGTATTATATGAAAAAAAAAGTCATGAGAAGATAAATGTTGCTTTTTGCAAGCCCTACAAGATTATCATAACAACTTTTTGAATTTTCTTGAAAAATCAAAAATTCAAATTTTGACCCCATGAAGCATATGGAAAATAAAATAAAAAATTTCATTTTGCTTCCAGACTATGCAAGATATGAAAAAAGATGATTGGACAAAAATTTATAAACGTCAAATCCATCTATAGCCAACGACTACATTACTTTAGGTGGTGGGGGGAGAAAAAAAGGCAAAAATTTCCCATGTGACAAGAAAGTGGCTTGGCGCCGCCAGACTTTCAAAACAAGTACAAAATTTTGAACCAAATACCTACTTGAATTTCAAACCCAAAAAGATTATTTTTCAACCAGTTGCATATTTAGTAAAAACAAATGAAATTAGTAAAAAGTTATTTTCTTCGCCTGAAAATGTGAATTTTCAACAAAAAAGTTAATTTTAAAGCAAATAGTTGAATTTTCGACCGAATAGATGAATTTTCTACCGACAAGGACAAATTTTCGACAAAATAGTTACATTTTCTACCAAAGAGATGAATTTAAAAAAAATACATGTATTTCCAAACTACAAATGATAAATTTTTAACCAAAAATGGAATGGTTCAATTTTTATTTTTAAAAAATGTAGGGGAAACCACCCTACAGTATATAATGATTTACAGTAGATAATCCTAATTAACTGGAAAACTGACAAAAAATGTTAATTACTTTTGTTAGTATAACGTTTCAGCAAGGATACTATACATCTTCTGACGAAGTTTCATTGGAATTTTATAATTAATTACTGCGTGAGAAGAAAAAATTTATTTTTAACCTGAAAAAAAATTCACCTCTTCTTTATTCATACTTTTTAACTTAATGAAACATTTTTATGACATGTTTATACATTAAAATCAAAGTTTGAAGTTTAATGAACAATATTTATCAATACAAAGTGTTCTTTCTTCAATATTCATAAATATTTAAGGACATTTTATTGGGTATTAAATTTTCCAACAGTATACATATAACCAACAGTAGATAATCGGAAAATTACAAAAAATGGCTGTCAAAATTGGCAGCTCTGCGACTGTCTCGCAGTTGTTTTAAGTTAAAGGTTGTGTTTGTTTATTTTGATTCGTGAAGTTTTTAAATTAAAATAATTGCAAATAATAAACTAAGAAAATATTGTAAATTATTAGTTATTAAAAATCTCATAAATTTTAATTGCTTTTTAAGGAGCCTTTCGGAAAAGATATAATTTTTAGGATTGAGGTATGTAAAAAAGCTGCACTTTTCTGTCATCGCAAGTCAGGTTAAATTGCATGAAGATTAAATATCTCGTACCAATCGTACCAATCTCAAGAAATATCAGAGATAAAAAAAGTCAATTATTTAAACTTTTGCGTATTCTGACTTGCCCAGGAGCAATACCAGAAACGATTATCTATTGAAAGGCAAAGGTGTCAAAATCGAACCGTTGACCAGGTCTAATAAAAATATTTAATACAGCTAATTGATTTCGTGATATTTTTTTCACAAGAATACTCAATTGAATATTTAAGCTTTATTCAACAATGATCATCTTTCTTTATTTTTGGAAACTGATGCAGTTAAATGCTGTTGATTTTTTTCCTATCTACTGTAGGGTGGTTTCCCTACTCAAATAGTTAAATTTTCATTTAAAAAAATTTAATTCTTGTAAATTACAGTTTAATTCAACCAGGAATGAGAAGTTTTCAACAAAATAATTGAAACCTCAAGTAAACAAATTACTCTTCAACCAAACAATTTCATTTTAACAAAACAATATGACATTTCTACCAAGAGAAGAAGCTTTCTCAGTGTTTATATCTCATCAAGAAAGTGTGGCACTAACTCGAAATTGTTATTGTCATAACCAATATTTTAAATAAACAGCCATTTTCAGCAATTTAAGGTCTGAATAAGCGGTTTTTTTAATGATTAATTTAATTCATCCTGATAGTGGTACTTAAATAAGTAACTTTATCAGTATTTCTTAATTAATATCATTAATAAATAATGATAGAAAATTGTGACTCTTATGAACAAAATATTAATTTAAATTATTTTTTATTTGAATTCTTCTAATAATTTTATGATCTCTGACTTAAGTTCTGCCGCATTTTTCTCCCAAATTTATTAAAAATTTCAAGCAGGTTATCTCTCATTTCCATAGCAAAATAATTGTTCTCAAATACTTTATAAAAATTACAATTTTCTATTATTATTCAGTAATCTTATATGGAGTAGTGATCTTCAAACGTTTACAACTTTTATATTATTTAATAACAATAATAGTTGTGAATTACTGACAAAATTACTTATTTGAGTACCGCGCTATCAAGATACATTAAAATAATCATTTCGTTCCACACTTTCTGGATGAAATATAACCACTGAGAAAGCTGCCAGCTAATTTAGTATAAAAAGTAATTTTTTCTGGTCGAAAATGGTAAATATTGAAAATTGTTTATAATATTGTTATTAACAATATAAATATTAAACATTTATATTTTTCTACAGCTATTAATCACAATTTATAATTAATTTCATATAGTTTTTTTATGAGAAAAACAATACTTCGAGAAAAAAATACAACTTGTTTATTAGAGTATTCACAATAATGGTAATTGTTAATAAATGGTTATTTTCTATTCTAAATACTGCTTCTACGATATAGTGAGGCATATTTATTCAAGATAAAATTTCTTGTTGTGGTTGAGCACCGTACGAAAATTATTGTTCATATAAATTGTTTACAACAATTGGCTTGAATCTTAAACTAAATATTTATGTTCCTGGAGCTTATCTGTAAGAATTCTGATAAATAGCAAATTCTTTTAAGTCTTTTCTTCAGTGAAAAAAAATTCGTATAAAATGTCCAATGTTGTCGTTATATTTGTTTTAAAAATAAATTCCACAGAGTAAAGTTTAAAAATCGGACCTGAAGTGGTTCTCCTGAAATAATTCCTGAGCAGAAAAGTCAAAATTGGTCATGAATCGTAGCCTGTATAGTGGTTTCTGAACAAACATTTTTTTTATTCACTCTTGGCAATAACTCGAACTTATAAATAAAACCGCTGTGAATCACGAGATGAATTAAAAAGAAAATTGTTAAAATTTCAATAATTTTTCCAATTGAAATAGATGAATGCTCAACCAAAAATATAATAATGAACTTTTCAACCAAAATATATGAATATTTAACAAAAAATAGTTGAATTTTCTTATTGGGTTCTATATTTAATTCAGTTCGCATTTCAGTGGACATCAAGAAAAATATGAAGAGAGGAGAAAAAGGAAAAGACTGTGAAGCCTGCGATAAATAAATAAGAGTTTTAATTTATTTTTAATGCTTTTAAAATTTTAGCTTAGAAAACTGAAATTTCCGCTTAGAAAATAAAGTTAATTTTCCACTGCGTACTTTTTGATTTCGGGCTACACACTTTCAAATTGTGTTGTATTTTACAGGATTTAATATTTATACCTATAATTTTGTATATGAATATTTATATTGCATTATATTAATGTTCATATTAAAAATAATATCATATTAATACAAAATATTATATGCAATGTAATTAATTGCATATAATATTATTGATTACATTTTAAATATTTAACATATCCCGCCTTGATATTCGAAACTTTTGAAAATTTGAACTTTTCATTTGGCCAATGTTTCATGAAAACGTACAACCCTAAAGACAAAACTTTATTCTTTTAATATCTGGGACAAAAATTATTTTTCACCTAGGGTTATAAAGTTTCATGAAACTTTGCAAACATTTCAAAAGTTTCAAATATTAACGCGGGTAAATAAACAAATATTTAAAAAATACTATTAAGCTTTAAATTTCAATATTTAATTTTGTATTGATCTATACTAATGTTGATATATGGATGGTAATATTGACAAATTGACATTGATATAATGTTATATAAATATTATTATGGATTAATCAACACCACGCCATTAAATATCCTACAATATTGCAATTCCAGTTTTCTGAGCTAATATTTTTAAAGTATTACAAATAAATCAAAATTTCTATTTATTTAGCACAGGCTTCAGTCTTTCCCTTTATCCCTCCTTTTTACTTTTTTCTCATTTCCCACTTGAATGTGAACTGTATTAATAAAACTCAATAAGATAATCCAACTATTTTGTGGTGAAAGTTCATTCTTTTTGGTTGATAGGTATATTTTAATATTTTTGGTTAACAATTCAACAATTCAGAAATATGAATATTCAGTTCAAGATTTAAACCACTTGTTATAAACAATTTATGTAAACAATTATTTTTATACGGTGGTCAACCGCAACAAAAAACTTAACCTTGATTGAAAATGCCTAAATATCTCGTAGGAGTAGTATTTAGAATGTAAAATAACTATCAATCAACAATTACCATTATTATAAATATTCTATAAAAAAATGTATTTTTTCTCGAAGTATTGTTTTTCTCATCAAACAACTTTCAAATTAATTATAAATTATAATAAACAACTGCAGAAAAATATAAATGTTAAATATTCGTATTACTATAGCTATTGTTATATTATTATATTAACCATATTATAAACAAATTTTAAAATTGAGCATTTTCTATCAAGAAATAATTACTTTTTCTGCTGAATCATGTTGCACCTTTCTCAGTGGTTATATTTCATCAAGAAAGTGTGGCACTAACTCAAAATTGTTATTGTCTTAACCGATATTTTAAATAAACAGCCATTTTCAGCAATTTAAGGTCTAAATAAACGGTTTTTCCGTAATGATTAATTTAATTCATCTTTACAGTGGTACTTAAATAAGTAACTTTATCAGTATTCCTTAATTAATTTCATTAATAAATAATTATAGAAAATTGCGACTTTTATGAACAAAATATTAATATAAATTATTTTTTTATTTGAATTCATCTAATAATTTTATGATCTCTGGCTTAAGTTCTGTCGCATTTTTCTCCCAAATTTATTAAAAATTTCAAGCAGGTTATCGTTTTCTTAACTGTTACTTAACTGTTTTGTTAAAAATTCGTGTTTGTTGTTGTTAACCATTCAACTGTTTTCGCTGGAAAATTCAACCATTCAATTCAAAATTATTTGGTTAAAAGTAAAAATAGTTGTTTGAATTTTTCTTTTCTAAAGATTCATCATTTTAGTTCAAAATTCAGCTCTTTAGTTGAAAAGATGTATAAGTATTTCATCAGAATAAGTGTATTCGGATATTATTTTTTATTAAACAACAGTTATTTAATTATAATAAGAATGATATTTTTTCGTAACGTTTGTATTATTTGCTTGAATAGATTAAGAAAAATCAAATCTAATATTCAAATACAATTATGGTGAATAACATATTATTTTTCAAATTATTAAAAAAAAAATAGAGTATTCGTCCCATGCAATTCGTATTATTGCTTGGCCGTCGGCCATCGACGAGCAGACATCTTGCCAGCTGAATTCACAACTTGAAATACCTAATTTTACGTTCATCACGTGACCAAAGAAGCGGGAATTTAAAATTCATTATTCTGAAAATACCCAGCTGTCCACGGAAACAGTAAGTAGTAAAAAATTAATAATTATTTGTTATTATTTATCATTTTCAAAAGCTGGATGAATTTGAAATAAATTTTCAACTAAATTATGAATCTTGAAAAAAGTAGTTGAATTTTCATTAAAAGAAAAATGAATTCTTAAGATAAAATATAATGGTTGATATTTCTACAATAAATGATTTCCATTCCAAATCAAAAATAGTTGAATCCACCTAAAAAAGACGAATTCTCAACAAGAGTTGAATTTTCAGCTAAAATTTTTTGTTCGTTCAACAGATAAAAAAATTTAACTAAATTGTTAAATTCTCCGTCAAAAGACGAATTTTCTACAAAACAGTTATTGAATATTCAACAACGAAAAAAAGGTAATTTTAAACCAAATAGTTATATTTTCTACCAAAATAGTTGGATTTTCAACCCAAAAATGTGCAATTTTAATTAAATAAGTACATTTTCACTCAAAGAGATAAATTTTCATCTAAAATTAGGAATATTTATCCCAAAGAATGAATTTTTAACAAAGTTGTTTAACTTTTAGCCATGGAGTTGAATTTTCAGCCAGAAATATTTTTATTTCAAATTAAAAAAAGTTTAATTCTTGAAAAAGGATGAATTTACAACAACACAATTGAATTTCCAACCCGAAAATATATGTTTTCAACGAAAAAGTTAATTTTCAAAAAAAAAAATATTATATCTTACGAAAAAGATGAATTTCTAAATTAAAAAATTATGTTTCAACAAAAAAGTAGCATTTATATTTGAAATTTGATAGTGTTAACAAGATCTATATAAGTAATCATATTTGATCTGAGTTTTTTTTTCTAATGACTTCATCTCAATATTTAAATATTTATATGGAAAACAAAAAAAGCTAACATCAAATATGAGTTTTTAACCAAGTGGTTGCATTTTTTACTACAAAAGATGAATCATCAACGAAAAATGTGATAGTTAATTGATATTTCAACAAAAAATATTGTAACTTTAAATAAAAAACAGTTCAATTCATCCAAAAAGAAGACAACTTTTCAACAAAATAGTTCATTTTTCAACCGAGGACATATTTTTTAGTCAAGAGCGAAAATAAAGTTTAACCAATTTATTGAATTTTCAATACAATAGTAAAATCCTTAATAAAAAAAGATGAATCTTCAACCAAACAGTTGCACTTTTAACCACAAGAAATGAAATTTCTAACAAAATAGTTGTATTTTCAAATCAAAAAGACGAATCTTTAACAAATAGTGGACTTTTGAAACAAATAGTTAAATTTTCTACGAACGTAGTTGAATTTTCAACTAAAAAGGATGACTTTCTAACAAAAAATGTTTCAATTTTTAACAAAATAAATAAATTTTGAACCAAATAATAAAGTTTCAAACAAAAAAGATGGATTCTCTACCCAGAAATATTATATCACAGATTTTTCAGCCAAAAGGAATTAACTATCTAAAGGAACCCTTCTTAATATTTGAAAACATTTTTTTTTCATTATTTTATTATTTTCGTGAATATAATTTTGTTTTGTTTTACACTATCATATTTATTAGCTGACATTAAAAATTTTTTATAAACATCTTGAATCCGTCAACTGATAAAAATAGATTAAGAAAAATTTTAAAAGTCCGAGGAAATAAAAACAGAGCAGGTAGGTATAGGTATTAGTGGAAAGGCAGATTTTTTAAAGCTAACAAAAGACTTATTTTTCGAACACGAAAATTACTAGAAAATTTTTTTAAAGAAAAGGGCACTTTCGTTCAATATTCATCAGGTACCTACATGATACAAAAAGTTTTTAATATTTTATTAAATCCACTTTTTTCGAAAAAAAAAATATTTTTTCACTTAAAATTGAGCAACTGAACCGCTGTTATCCCGACTGTTATCTGTTACGCGAGTTAGATATCTCGAGAGATTAATTATCGCCAGTTTAGAATAGATAGTAGAGTATAATTGATGAAAATAATTTTTCACGTTAATTCAGCACATCTAAAATAGTATCTTATACTGAAAAAGACAACTAATTTTTTTAAATTATAAAACAAATATTTAGAGTTCGCTCAAAATGCTTAAAGTACCCAGAAGCAAAGAACCGTTTGGAAAATTCGAATCGTTCTGAAGCCAGGGAATC
>CAKNXH010002412.1:63927-91636 GCA_932178445.1 Andricus quercusramuli
GAATCCACAATCTTAACTGGCTATTTCCGATAGCGACCGATTAACTGCGATTTCAAATTTACCGTTTACGCCACTGGTTTACACTGTTATTTTTGCAGTCATTAACTAATTTGTCACTTATCACTCAAATTTGTATACCTTTCCTGCTATTTTCTCTAATTATATTTATATATAATCAGGTTGGATCATTTTGTCTAAAAAGATCTTTTTTCTATTAACTATTTTCGTAGTTTACACATTTAACAATGCGCATGCGTGAACTTTTCGAACAATTCTGCCGCGGAATCACGGTGAAGGAATCAATATGGCCACCGACGGCTACTGATAACACATACAACCGGTAAATAAGGATTTACGGGATATTATTCGAATTTGTGTGTGAAACTGTGGACGAAAAATAAAGTGGCTGCTTTTTGAAAAGCTGAAATTCTAATTTTCACTCCATCACATGGAGGAAGTCACAAACTGTTATCGGTAAATATTTCAAAATTTGTTTTGCTTTCGATTCCTGAAACGCAAATTCCATGGAAAATAATTGTATTCGCTTGTTTATCACTCGTCCAAACATTTTTTCATATTTTATAATACGAGAAAATTTGTTATTTAATTTAAAGTTCTTATCACAAGCCTGATAATTCACCTAATTGTCTCATTCATTTCATCACTGTACACATAACCTCGAAAAATGGCGGCATTTTGTTATTGTTTCCACCTTACTACAAAAATATCTCATGTACAAATTTTTCCTTGAATTTCTGTAAGAGTATAATTTATTTCGAAAAAGTAGGAAATCTCAGGTCAATTGTTGAAAAAATTCATTTTTAATAATTATGGTATTATATTTTCCACCAGTAATTTTGCAAATTATTGTCAATAATTCTGTATGTGCGTATTTTTTCAATCGAGAGAAAGTATTATATTTTGAATTAATAAAATATTAAATATATGTTATAAGTTAGTCCCAATTATTAAAAGTTATTTTGTATGATATAAAATAAACAAAAGCGCACTAAAAATAAAATTCTTTAGTTTACAGATTAATTCTACATTTTTATAATGTTAGACATTAATACAAGAATGAATGAAATAAATGACCAGCCGTAATTGATAATTTGTAAATATGCATAAGAAAAAAGAAACACTGGATACAAGACTGCTAAAAATCCTCAAAAATGGATATCCCAAAATTCATAACATATGCAAAAAACTGGTATAATATTTGCTGTTTATAATGTTTTACTTTCTTTAAATAATGTCTTTATAATTAGTGCGAAGCTGGGTTTTCATTTTATTATAATAAAAAATAATCCGCCCAATTAATCTAAGTAAATAATCTTATTCGTTTTACTTCTTAATTAATTATCAGAAATTTTTCGAGATCAAGAAAAATCAGGAAATGTTATATTTTGACCGGCAATTTTGCAATTTTTTAGAAGAAAAATCTATATGCTATAATTCAATTTAAAATAAGTTTTATTTCAAGTTTCATTTAAGTGTTAAGTTCAATTCTTAACTTTTTCAATTATGAAATTATTCAGTTTACAATAGTTAATTCTAAAATATTTTATCATATAAATTTTTCATTTTAGGTCCTCATTTTTAAGGGTTCTTTGTCAATTTAAAGAACTTTAAAATTCAGTTTTGAAGGCTTGAAAACTTAAAAGTTAACAGCGTTTGAATTATAAATTTTTTGATAAAAAAAGTTTTAAGTTATCAGCTTTAAATGTGAATTACTCAATGATATTTACAATGGAATTCTATTTCGAGTATTAAAAATTGAGCAATTATTGATTTTACAGGACCATTCTGAATCGTCTCAAAATGACACAATTTACAGATTTCAACGTTGACAAATTAACTGTTTCAATTCGAAAGCGTTAGTAGGGTAAACAGAGATATATCGGACATCCTTGTAGTGAACGACACTGTACAACAAAATGTTTTTGTTAAAATTATGGGGGTTTAAAATACGGGACATGTTGACACTGTAAAAAATTAGTGATGGTAATTCGAAAGTCCTGTGGAAGTAAGACGAAAAGGTATTGCTTATCTTGTAGTACTTTCAGCGGTTAGTTCAGTGTGTTTAGTAATATAATTAAATAAATATTATTCTCAAGCTCAAGTAGATGTAATATATTTGTAATATTCTTATCATACCTTCAAAACCAGTGAAGGACATACGTATCTATCAGTGAACGACACCCAACAGAAGGAACTTTTTAGTAAATTATACGCACAATTATTACTGATATCCATGTTCTTATGATTGCTGTTTGTTTTCCTCATTTCTAGGAAATTGCTTTCTATAAACAGGGTGTCTATTGTGTGGGAATTGAAGGAAATTCGAAAATGGTCCGGGAATCGAAAAAATTTGGCAATCGTCCTTAATTTTATTCTTAACGCCTAAAGAGCATTCAATTTTAGGGTTTCAGAAATCTGTAACATGGCTGGCCGTCCGTTGCCTCGCCTACAGCGCAAAAACTATTAGGTCTACCGACTTCATTTTTTACATGGAGATGTGTTTTGTGTGTCTAATGCAAGGAAAATTACTGAGAACCCTGATGAAAATGCTCGTCATAGCGTTGCTATGCAAAAACATAGAAATGTATCCATTTTAATTCAAAATGACCCTGTTAGCACTCCTAGCGCAAAAGCTATCAGGTCTACCCACTCAATTTTTTGCATGGAGATGTGCTTCAAGTGTCTTGTGTGAGGAAAAATACTGATAATCCTGATTTAAGTGCTCATCGTAGCGTTGCTATGCAAAAACATGAAAATGTAGCCCTTTTTTCTCAAAATGACTCTGTTAGCACACCTAGCACGAGAACTATTCGGGCTAGCGACTTCATTTTTTGCATGGACATGCGTTTCGAGTGTCTTATACGAGCAAAAATACTTAGAATCCTGCGTTAAATGCTCATCGTAGCGTTGCTATGCAAAAACATGAAAATGTAGCCCTTTTTTCTCAAAATGTATCCATTTCTGTATGCTTCTATCGTAAGAGAGACTTTATATTTATAGGCAAGAAATATTTGGGAATTGTCAGGAAATTTTGTGGGCTAAATTTTGTGGGGATAAATTTCGAATGTTCAGTATCTAATTAGTTTAGGATTTTCGAACCTCAAAAGTCAATCACCGAAGCTTCAGAAGGAATTTGGCTAAGTCGTAAAATGAACAACTGAACATAACCACACAATTTTAAAGGTATTTTTTTTCGACGCAAAATTCCTATTTTTTTATAATAAACGCCCATAGTTATATAAAATTAAGTTCTTCATTGTCTAAAGTTACTAAATTACATAATATATCTTACGAATAGATTTCTAAATTCTGTATAAATACAGGTGTCGTTCCCTAAATGTGGGATGTCATTCACTGAAAATATGGTGTCGTTCACTGGATTTGAATAAATTATTTTAAAGTAAATGTAACAAGAATTTGGGAAAGAATAATTACATTATTGGGTACTGTCTGAAAACGGAAAAATCTGTCCCTTCACATGAATTCATCTTCGTAACCAGACAATAAACAGTACAATAGACAATAATTTCAAAATCATAGATGTCTCTGAACGCTTCTATTAAATTTCGAATCTTATCCAAATGTTGCTTCAGTCTAAAATATTCCATTTGTAACCCTTTCAATTTGAACATTTTTAATTGAGAAAAAGAATAATGTTTTAATATTTATCAATATTTGACTGTTTATTCGAATTTAATTTAAAACTTGAAAAAATTGCAACAAATTTTAAACAAAACATAAGTTTTTGGAAGGTTTGGAAATACAATTTTGAAGCTTTTTGAATATTTTGAAAGGTCTTAAGACATTAAAAAAATTTTCTTAAGATACCTAGGAAAATTTTTTATAATATTTTATTTTGAAAAATTAATGTTAACATAATATTTAAAAAGAGTTTGAAACCAAATCAAATTTTGACGAATAAATAAGAACTGAATAATTATTAATCTAGAAAAAAAAATCGTGTAAGTTTAAGAGGTCCTTAGAAGTTTTTAAAGAATTTAAAAATAATTCAAAACTTGAAAAGGTTTCAACGAATTTGAAATAAAATTTTGAAGCTTCTTAAACATTTTGAAGGTTTCAAGATAATAATAAAAATTTTTTAAGGTTCTTGGGAAAATGATTTTTTTTTTCAAAAATTAATTTTAACAGAATTTATAAAAAAAAATTCCAAACAAAAACAAACTTTGATGAATAAATAAGAATTGAGCAATTATTTAATTTAGAAAAAATTCGAGTAAGTTTAAGAGATATTTAGAAGTTTTGAGAAGATTAAAAAATAATTTAAAACTTAAAAACAATGAAATTTTTTTTTTATAAAATGTAGATTTTTGAAGATATCGAAATAAAATTTTGAAGGTTTTTAAGAATTTTGATGGTTTTAAGATAGTACAAAAAATTTCTTAAGATTCCTGAGAACATTTTTTATAATTTATTTTAAAATTATTTTGAGAGAATATTTAAAAACATTTCAAACCAGATTTTGATGTATAAATAACAATTTAACAATTATTAATTTGTAACGAATTCAAATAAAATTAAGTTAGCTTCTGATTTAAAAAATTTTCTGTCAAAAAAGAAATTTGTAATCTTTCAATTTTTAATGTATCTAACTTAAAATCGCTTAAAATGATATTTTTGAAAATGTATACATTTTTTTGATTCATTTTTCAATTTAGAGCATTAAAAATTATAGCGTGGATTTATATATTTTTAAATGTTTGAACTGTACAATTTACAAAAGTTAAAAAAAAAATTATTTTGCAGTTCAACGACATTTAATTTAACATTGTTCAATTGAAAAGTGTTAAAAGCTTCCATTTTATATGTGTAAATTATTAAGGGTTTGATAAAATAATGTTTAAGTTTCAATTTTAAAAGTTAAAAATTCAACAAAGTTCCACTTTGACTTCTTTAATTTGCAGTTCAGTTTTTTAAATTTCAAATGAGAAAATCTGTAGCTTCATGTGTTTGAATCTTTTAATTTCAATGACTGCGAAAAATTTGTGTGAACCGGGGAAAAAAGGAAATCTTTTTCTTCGATTAAAACAGCCACCCTGTTTACTTTTATGAACATTATGTAATATTAAATTGTAAATTTATCATGGTTAGCCCAGCCCTGTACTAATTAAATTGACATTTTTTGTAATAATTGTTCTATTAAAATTTACGGCATTTTTATATCTATGTGTCCTTTTTGTCTATTTTTAATTTAGGAAGAGAACGATAATGATATCACGATATTATCTAGTACCGAGCTTGACGGACTTTGGTATACTATAAAACATTTGTTAAAGGAATTGCAGAACTTATCGAAACCTAGAGCGATGTCAAATGGAAATACTGTGAGATCCAAGGTTCGATGTTAGAAAAACATACTTAGTTTTCGTATCTGTTCAACGCAGTTTTTTTTAAATCAATTAAATAATTCCAGGAATATAACGCTTGTACAAAAACTTACAGCTCGATTGTTAAAGTTGCATTACAAACATTAAAATTTGATGATGTTCCTAATGTGTTACTAGATGTCCTGATTCTTTTGAACTCAGCACTTCCTGAAATAAGTGACCAAAAGGTTTGCAAAACTTTCAATGTAATCAACTGGGTTCTTTCACTGTATTTTTCTTATTCAAATTAAAGTTCTCTGTCCATTTTTTTTATTTAATAATTTAATGGACTTTGAATATTTGAAGGTGAAAGACGAATTGTCAGTTCTTCTGGAAGAATGTTGGAAGTTGGATCCCGACTGGGGGGGAAATACAATAATCAACGCATTAAAATACTTAACCAAATGTGCACAAACTTCGTTGGTAAATTAATTTTATGATTGAAAAACTTGAAACAATTAATTGTGAAGAGAAAATAATTGTGATGATGAAATTATTTCTAGCAACACGTAAAAAGACTGAACGATGTGAAACATGCGATTCCCCTGCTAAAATCTTGCGAAGATATTCAAAATGTTATGAAGCTTGTACGGCAAAAAACTCTTCTTGCCCTGACAGAAGGAAGAGAATTATTAGTTCACTTATTCTCTCTTGATGAAGTTTGGATAATGGTATAGAATCAACCAGATAAATAATTGATGTAATTTATAAAAATGTTAATTTAATACTACTTAAATAATTTCTCTACAGGGAATCTATAATAACATTAGAGTATCACTGCAAACTGCCGATAGCAATTGCGTCAAAGCTTATTCTGATATTCTCATAAAAACATGGCAAAACACTACTGCTGAGAATAGGAAAATAGTCGAGGAATGTTTAAAAAACTTAATTTTTCATTGTTTGCGTGCCCAGAGAGATATTAATGGACGAGGCAAACTTGGCGAAAACTTATTAACATTTCTCCAGTTTTTTCACAGTCAAACGAATAATGCCGTCAAGCGAATGATCTGTGATCAATATTTAGAATTATTATGGAGGTGTTTGGAGGTAAAATCATTACCTCACATGGTTTCTACTTCCAGGGCTCGGATCGTGAAACTTTTTCGACAATCTAAATCACATAAAAACTTTCAAAATGAAATTAAAAACTAGAAAAATGGTAACGTTTTAATTCAGAATATTAAAAATGGAATAATTTTTCATTAAAGCTTTATACTCAGAACATTTTTAATTAATAGCATTTGAAATGCTGGAGATTTTCAAGTCAAAAACGTTAAAAATCGAATAATTTCAAATTCAATTACAGTCGTCACACTGTTTTCCTTATTCACTTTTTCCCCTTTTAAACAAAAAAATGGTCTTTTTTATCCTGTTTTCAAGAAACTTCCCCTTTTTCTCGTTCTTTCGCTTAAATGTGAACTAAATAGAGCCCAATAAGAAAATCCAAATATTTTCGGTTGAAAGTTCTTTCTTTTTGGTTGAAAAATCGACTATTTTGTTGAAAATTTAATTATTTTACTAAAAGTTCATCTTTTTGGTCAACAGTTCAAGTGTTTTCTTGAATATTCGCCTTTATAGATAGAAAATTCGTTTTTATGGAATGAAAATTCATCTATTTTGTAATGTTCGTCTCTTTTGATTGAAATTTCAACTAATTGGTTACAAATTCATCTTTCTTCATTGAAAGCGTTGTATTCGTTGTAAATTCAACTTTTCAGACTGATAATTCAACTTTCTTCTAAAATAGTCACCTTTTGGAATTGAAAACTCAACTGTCATTTGGTTCAAAATTCAATTGTTCTGTTCAAGTCACCTTTTTTGGTAAAAACTTCAACTGTTTTGTTGAGCATTCATCTTTATGGATAGAAAATTCGTTCTTATAGCTTGAAAATTCATCTCTTGTGGTGGAAAAGTCATCTTTGGTTGATCATTCATTTTTCTTTGTTGAAAATAAACTTTTTTGTTGAAAATTCAACTGTCTTATAAGCAATTGGTCTTTTTACTTTAAAAATTAACTATTCGTTTAAAAAGTCATATATTTTGTTTGAAATTCCAACTATTTGGTTAAAAATTCATTTTTATTCGTTGAAAATCATATATTTGTTGAAAATTAAAATTTTCAGATTGATAATTCAACTGTCTTCTAAAAAATTGGCCATTTGGTTGAAAATTCAAGTGATTTGTTTGAAAGTCATCTTTTTTGGTGTAATATTAAACTGTCTTTCAAAAATGTCGTCTTTTATCTGGAAAATTTAACTTTTTGTTTAAAAATTCATCTATTCGTTTAAAAATTCGTCTATTTGTTTAAAAATTCATCTATTCTGCTAAACATTCGTCTCGATCTGTTTGTAGAAACTTCAACTCACTTCAACTTTTTAGGCTGATAATTCAAGTGTCTTCTAAAAAATTCGCCTTTGTGACTTGAAAATTCAACTGTTTTTATTTAGTTGTAATATCTTTTATTTGAAAATTTGATCATTTGGTTGAAAATCCAATTATTTTGTTCAAAAGTCATCTTTTTGTGAAAAATGCAACTGTTTTGTTGAAAATTTGTCTTTATGGTGGAAAAGTCATCTGCTCGTTGAAAATGATCTTTTTTTGTTGAAAATTCGATTCTTCTGGTTAATAATTGAATTTTCTTCTAATCATTCGTTTTTTCGGCTTGGAAATTTAACTATTTGGTCAAAAATTCATCTTTGTATGTTGAAAATTCAACTACTTGGCTAAAACTTCACTTACTTTGCTAAAAATTCGTCTCCCCTGCTTGAAAGTTCTCAGCTATTTGGTTGTAAATGCAACTGCTCGGTTGACATTTTTTTACATTTAACTATTTTATTGCAAATTGATCTTTCGGGTGCAGAATTCAACTGTTTTTTAAACTATTCGACTTTTTAGTTTTTAAATTCAACTCTTTTCTTCAAAGTTCGTCTTTGGGTTGAAAATTCGTCTCTTTTAGTTGAAAATTAAACTAGTTTATTAAAAGTGCAATATATTTTGACTTGAAACCTTAAGAATATAAAACGCTTCATAGTGAATTCAATATTCGATTCATATCTATATTCATTTTAGTTAAAAGAACGTATTCCGCTATTTTCGTGAAACATCACCCTATTTAAAGCCTTAATTCTTGAATAATTAAACATTAAAAATTTTCAAAACGAATATTCCTGAAGTTAAAAAGTAATGTAAATCAGAAACTTCTATTCTCTCATTTGAAAATAATCAAAGTTGACCAGTGCAGTTCAGAAAGAAATATTTCAAATCCATATTCAGAATACTTCAAGATGGATGACTAATGTTAACAAATTGTTTTAACTTTAAATTTTATTGGTATTGTGCAAAGAATGTTTGAAAATCATTGAGAATGATGTCCTATATATTTATAAACAAATATAGTTACCATTTCACTCATTCAGTGTCTGATACGGTTTTTTCTTTTGCATTAAAAATTGGATGCAATTTTTTGTGAACGGTTTTCGAAATTCCATGCGAAATTCTTTGTAATTTCATGCGACTAATGTGACTTTTTTAAGCCTTCTATTCGATCCGAGCCCTGCTATGAATTTTTGTCATTCCTTAAGGTATCCTATTTTCCAAATATTTTGTCCAGGCTCCTGGGTGCTATGTAAGGTGCAATGCGGCAGACGTTCTTTTCTTAGCTTATCCAATGAGCGTGACTAATGCAATATTAAAAACAAACAGTAGTTTGAAAAAGAAGTTATATTTAAGAAAACAACACAGTGCAATAACTAATCTTTTAAAAGACCTCAGTGAGAAAGTTTGTCTCGTCGCTCTCAAGGTATAAAATTGAAATTTCCAAAGTAACAATTTTTAAATTGGTGTAAATAATAAGCAATTTTCGATTACTTCAGGGGATGTTTCACGTCTTAGGAAATTTTTGGGTCAGCTTACCGCCCGAATTAATTGATGAATGGTTAAATATTGTTTTGGAACATACAAAGAGTTCAAACTGTCCAGAAATTAGAAGAAGTGTTTTTCAAGGTTTAAAAAGTCTTCTGAGCTATCCGCACAGCAACGGAAAGTTGAAGGAACTTCTACCAAAATTTGCTGACAGTATTTATGACACAAATGTGGATGTCAAGACAGAAGTGCTGGAACTCATTCTGGAAATGCATAATAGAACAAAAGTACAGGTTTGGGATATCGTACCATTAAATTGTATCATCGAGTGCCTGGACGTAAGTTAGCAAAAATCAGATAAAATTAATAATAATAACAGCATACAAAAAATGGTCTTTCAATATTTCAGGTGACTTCCCATAAAAAAGTAGTAGATTTGTTTCATCAGTTGCTCTGGTCTAGGTTTTTTTTTACGAAAGACTTGGAAAGTACTGTTCTTGAAATAATTGATACTGGCCAAGTAAATATAAATGTCGTGAGAAAGTTCTTTTTGCACTCAAAGGGAATAATTGTCAGCGAGAATGCATTTAAACTGATAAATGTGATTTTGGCTACAATGACGCACGAAATAGAATTGTTACCTGAAAAGGAAATTAGCGAAGACGTTCGTGTTAAGAGACACAAGTCGAGTGAAACAAAAGAAATAGACTCTCGCGGTAAAGATGACTATTTCTTTTTTTGTATATTACATTCTCTTATAATGCTTTCTATCATTTGATATATCAAAATTTGATTCTAGAAAGGTCAAATCATCTGACAAACGGCGTCAATGAGTTGCCAACTATTCAAATTCTAGTCGATGTGAGCGCACTTCTTTACGCTGTAAACAGAGAAGAATTTTTGAAGGATAAATTCAATAGGGAAATGAAAGAGTTAAACTCAAAAATTGCTCAGAAAATGCACCATATTCTAGAAAAGTTCGAGGTATGATCAAAAATAATTTGATTAATTTACAAATTTATTCTTCCCTCACGAAAAAATATTTTGGAAAATCAGTATAGTCATATAATGAATTTTCTATAGAAAATAAACATTTGTAGAAAACGATTATAGAATAATTAAAAAAAAAACATTGGAATAAATAATACAAAAAATATTGAGGGAACTAATGTAAAAATCAGGCAAACTACAGATGAACGATTTATTTTAGACCACTCATAATCTCATATGGAAGTGCACAAAAATAAGGATTGTGCACAATTAAAATGTACACAGCAAAAATCTGGATCCCCAAAAATCTTTGAAATATTTGGAGAACCTATAAAATCTTGTGAAATTCTTTCAAATTTTTTGAAATCATAAATTCAAAAAAATTCTCTGACATCCCTTTATGTCTTCAAAGTGTTTTTAAATTACTCAAAATTCTTCACAATTTTGTTAATTCCTTCATATTCCTTGGAATAGAATAAAATTTATTCCATAAAGTTATCTAGAAATTCGTCGAAGTCTCCTAACATTCCTCAAATCTATGGAAGTCTTAGAAATTCGTAGAAATACATAAGTGTTTTAAATTCCTGAAAATCTTTAAAATGCTTGGAAGTCCTACAACATTCTCTGATATTCCTTGTATATCTTCGGAATCTTTTTAAATTACTCAAAATTCTTTGAAATTTAGTTAATTCCTTCATATACCTTAAAATTAAATTAAATTTACTCCCTAAAGTTCCCTAAAAATTCGTTGAAATCCCCTATATTCCTCAAATCTATGGAAATCTTAGGAATGTTTAAAATGCCCGAAAATATTGAAACAGTTGGAGATCCTATACCTATAATCTTGTGAAATTTTTGGAAATTCTTGGAAATACTACTTGAATTCCTTTGAAGTTTGGTCAATTTCTCCACATACCTTGAATTCGTTGAAATCCGTAGAAATTCCTTAAAATGAAATAAAATTAATTCCCTAAAGTTCTCTAGAAATCTGTTAAAATCCCCTAAAATTCCTTAAATCTATTGAAATTTTAGAAATTTTTTAAAATACTCGTACATAGACATTTTTGAAATCCCCAAAAATCTTGGAAATTCTTGGAGGTCCTAGAAAATCTTGTGAAATTCGTTAAAATTACTTGAAATTATTGGAAATCCTATAAAATTCTCTGACTGAATGTCTTTGGGATCTTTGAAAATTACTTACAGTCCTTTGAAACTTTGTTAATTCCTGCACATCCCTTGAAATCCCTTAAATCTTCTTAATAAAAAATTAAATTTATTCTATAAAGTTCTCTAAAAATCCGTTGAAATTCCCTAAATCTTAGAAATTCTTAGAAATACACAGAAATGCTTAAAATACCCGAAAATCTTTAAAATACTTAGAGATCCTACAAAATCTCGTGAAATTATTTGAAATTGCTTGAAATCATTGGAAATCCCACAAAATTCGATGGCATCCCTTGGACTAAATTTGTTCCCTAAAGTTTTCTAGAAATTCGTTTAAATCCCTGGAAATCACCAGAATCCATTCAATTATGTAGAAATCGTTTGAATATAAATTAAATTGAATTTATTCATTAAAGTTCTCTTGAAAAAAACCGATCAAACACCTAGAAATCTTTGAAATCCCTTAAAATATTTGAAATGCTTGAACATTCAGTAAAATCCTTGAAATCTTGAGAATCGCTAGGAATCCCTTGCAATTTCATTTCATTTATTTTCCAACGTTCTCTAAAAATGCTCTAACATTTTTTTAATCTTCTGAAGTCCTGTAAAATCCTTTGATAAACCTTAAAATCCTTGTAAGTCCTACAAAGTCTCTTGAAATCTTTGAAATGCGCTACAATCCCTTGAAATATTTCGAAATCTTACGAATTTTCTTCAAATCCATGGAAATGTTTTTCAATCCGTGAAATCCCTTGAAATAATTTGAAATCCTTCGTTAAATAAATAAATAAATCATCCGTTTATAGTTTCTCTATTTTTGCATAACTTCTTTCAATATTTTAACATTATTTCTTAATATGCTGATTTTTCCAGAACCGCGACAATATTATAAGCAATGCATTATAAGAAAATCATTATAGGCCTATACTGAATTTCCTATAACATTTTTCCGCAAGGATTATCTTAAAAAAAAAACTAAATATATACTTCCTAAAATTTTAGGATCAGCAACTAAGCGAGACTGCCGTATTTTTCCTTTCTCTAATACCCGAAAATATAGTCGAGAATTGTGAAAAACTCTCTGAAGAGTGTAAGAGAAAATTATTGGATCTAAATGTATCTGACGATATGATATTGTCGATCCTACATTTACTGGTTAAATGGGATAAACTCGAGAGTGTACTGCAGTTATTACTGTCATTGTTAAAAGTCGATAAGAATTTGCAGCTCAAATTGGTAAATTATATCATTGAAAAAACGAATAACCGAATTAAAAACTGAGTGAAGCTAATTTTTATTTAATCTTTTAGGCACCAATTGCGGAATTCGGAAAGAGCGGTAAATCGGAAGCTGAAAGAATCAGAATGTTAAAATTAGGACTCAGAATACTGGAATTTCTTCTTCGAAACGAATTCCATTCCTTCTTGGTAGAAAATTACCACGAAAGTATGATCGTGTTTTGGGATGATCTCAATTTTATTAAAACGCTCATGGAAGACAGATACGCGAATAATAATGAGAACAGTTACGTGTTGCCTGGAGATATTTTAAAGGTTTTATTTAAACAGTATGTCTCGCTGATTCCGCTTCTTCACCACTCTGATAAATTCAGAGCGTCAAGGCATTTCTCAAAAATAGTAACGTGGGCTCAAGAGTAAATATTTTTATATTCAATCAAATAATGTTTTGAAATTCGGTTTTGAGAAGGTAAATATATGATAATTATTGCAGGGAAGTTGTACTTCGAGCATCAGGAGTAACTGATTTGGAGACTGACGAGTTCTCTATAAGTATATTAAAATGTCTTTTTGAGACCAGCAATGCAATGATAGCTCAATTCAAAGCTTCCCCGAAACTGTGCTGTGAAATTATAATTTTGTACAGTAAATCTCTGATGGCAAAGTGTGGCATTGCATTTGTAAACGATGCTCTAGTCACTGTATTAAGTTTAATGCAACTCGGTAGTGATAACTGTAGTAACGAGGAATCCGGGTTATTGAAGGTTGTTCCTTCTCTTTTCGCGGCTGTGATGGTCACTCTGACCAAATATCCTGTAGATTTAGTGAAAAAGTATACGAACGTAAGTTTCTTATTCAATCTTACTACTTTTGTTTTGTCTAACGCAATTTTTAAACTAAACTATAAAATTAATATTGATACAAAATTTTTGTATTTCATAGTATCTATTTATCTAAAATAATAGAAAAGAAAAGCAAAGATATTTTTGATAATTGATGAAAATTGATATCTTAACTTTACAATTAATATATATAATATTTTTGTATAGACAATCATACCGTTACATTTTTGTTCAGAAATACCAATTTCTGAAGAAAAACACTAACATAAAAAAAATTGTTTTAGATTGTAAATCCTCTTTCAAACCTAATGTTTTTAGTTCAAAATAGCCGATTTCCGGTATAAAACGCCAACAAAATCAAAAATTGTGAATTTAATTACTCTGAATGATAATCTGATGAACAGTGATAATTTGAATATTTTTGCGAGTTTTTAAATTAAAAGTGTCAATTTTCGAGGAAGAACACTAACGTAACAACAAAATTTAAATTGTAAATCTTCTATGATATTTAATGATTTTTTTTTTAAATTATCGATTACCGGTGAAAAACGTCAACATAACCTAAAATTGTTGAACAGTTGTGAATATTTTTGAAAAGATTTGAAATATAAATTTTTTTTTAATTACAAATACCAATATCCGATGAAAAATACTAACATACTCTTAAATTGTTCAAAGATTTTGAATCTTCTTAAAATTATAATTATTTTGTTTGAAAATACCAATTTTCAATGCAAAGCAACAACGTGACCTATCGTTGTTAAAAAATTATGAATATTCTGTAAAATCTAATGGTTTTATAATGAAAAATTCAATTTCTGCCAAAAAAAGAGAACAGTGAAACCAGCAGAAAATGTTCAAGCTTGTAAATTTTATTATTTTAAACAAAAATCATTGGGTTTAAATCTAATGATTTGGGTTTAAAAATACCAATTTCAGATAAAACACACCAATGTAACCTAAAGTTGTTAAAAAATTGTGAGTATTCGTTGAAATCTAATAATTCCACGCACGGGTTCTTCACTCAGTGTAAGAATGAAAATTTTTTTTTGATCATTCTGAACGTTGAAAAAAAAGAAAAAAATAACCAAAACAAAAATCGAAAAGAAAGTCAAAAGAAGTTGAAAAGTGTTACACTATACAGTTTTTCAACTTCTTTGGATTTTTTTTTAGTTTTTTTTCCTTCTTTTTTCTTGAATTTTCAAAATAACAAAAAAAAATATCAAAACATTCTTACACCGAGTGAAGAACCAGTATAACAAGTAAAATATTCTATAAAATAACAGAAAATTGTTCAAAATTGTAAATCTTCCTTGAAATATGATTTTTGGTTAAATAGCCGATTTCATGAGTTTTGTTTGAAAATGCTAATTTCCGATGAAAAAAAACTAACACAACCTAAAACTTTAAGAAATTTTCAATTTTCGAAATTTTATGTTAAAATTATATATTTTGAAATACTAATTTCCATCTAAAATCACTCAAATAAAGCATGTATAATATTTTTCTATGATAAAGGATGTTCTAGGTGCACCGCCAAAATCAAAATTACTCAATCAAACCTGATTTATAAAATAGGAAAAGGCCTTTTGATTATTGTAACAAATTTTAGAAAAGTAAGTCATAATTATTCATTTAAATGTAGTTATTTGCGTATTTGTATTTTTTTCTTCCGCTCCAAGCAAAATCCGTAATTTTCACTCAATTTTAGTTTATAAAAGCTTATTCTGTTCCTTGAAAAGTTCTCCACAATTTTATTCTACACGTTTTTATTAAGTATCATATATCAAATTGTTTAATTCCAAAAATGACTAACTAAAAATAATGTTATAAAATACTTAACATAACAGCTTCTGTGAATTTAAATTAAATGAAAATTACGACTATTGCCTAAAGCCGAAGAAAAAAATACAAATATGCAAATAACTACTTTTATATAAACAATTATGATCTCAAATAATTTTTTTTATCATTTCCGCTTGGGTTTCTCTTCTAATTTGTTTCTAATCAGTGGGCCTTATCAATTTCAAATTTTTAACGATTAAGCAGTTTTTAACTTGTCTGTACATCTAGAACATGTTTAAAAGATATTAATTGTAGATTTAATCTTCAAAATAAAAGTATGGAACAATTTTAAGTAATGAAAATTGAATCAGGTTTTCGACAACATTATGCCCAATAGTTTAGAGATATTTGGTAACATTTCTTTCATTAGATAGGAAAATACAAAATCTGCTCTAATTTCAGGTACAAAATTTATTACTATCAGGGTGTCCACTCCATAGACGGTAGAAACCAAATTCTTTTCTCTTAATACTGTGGCTTTTTTACTGTTTCAGAACCTGAAGTCGCTCGAGGATTTGTTAAAGAATTTATTTGCTGCAAAGAACAATTCCTTGAATGGAGATGCTTCTCGTTTAGGGTACATGGCAATCGTTTTTAATACGGCTGTATTTTGTCTTAGCAAAGACTTTGAAAAGCTTCTCAGTGACGAACAGTTCACTTCGGTGGATTTATTCCATCGTGAGTTTCCTTTCATTTCGGAAGCAATAATTAAAATAGTCTTGCGTGGCGAGGGATTTCAGGACTTCTGCATTGAAGTCTTGAGCAAAGCTGTTTCAAAATACAGTACGGTATGTAGACTAAGTTTCTACAATTTTTATATATTTACTCAGGGTGGCCGCTGGACTATGAAAATTTAAAAAGCGTGAAATGACATTTATTTTGTACCGAGATTTTTTTTAGTTGAAAAAACTTTCCAATTATTTAATATGTCACTAACTTTACATCACATGAATTTATGCAATTATCAATAAGTTGAAATTCTTTTAGTTTAAGTTAAGTTTGTAAAATTTTCAAGTATAAATTATTCAGCTGGCTCGAACAATTAATAATTTAAAGCGTTTTAAGTTCAACAATTTTAATAGCAAAATGTTTCAAGTAAATTTACTGTACATATTTAAAAATTGAACTATATGGCAAGAGCCCCAATGCTTGTCATCATCCAATTGTTAATACTCTTCTGTAATTTCTTAGACAATACATTTTTTAGCATGTTTTCGCTCAATTAATTTAATTATACTGTCGTTTTTACATATAATGCATATATGAATTGTCCAATACAATCAAATATTTATGCAAAATAAAATAAATTCACTTCGGTTTTTGGCATGCCAAGAATTGGTGCTCTTACCCTAGTATTTAAAATTGAACAATAATTGACTGGAAGACTTTGAGAATTAACAATTTTAAATTTGTTTAAAATTTAATGATTTTTAAATTTAAACGTAAAATCAATTTTAAATCGTTTCATAATGAACCACTCCTAATTGAAGACTTAAAAAAATTCATCTTATAAAATTTAAACGTTTAAAATTGTCTGGATTAAAATCTTTCAAAATTGAACTACTATTTACAAATTGCAAACTTCAATACTGGAATGTGTTATTTAATAATTTGAAGTCATTAAAGTTTCCGAGTGCTAGGTTTTCGATTTTGAACGTTTCAATTTCAGTTGTTCCATTTTGTAAATTTGTATTTCTAACTGAAATTTTTGATTTTTTAAAAGTATAAACCACATGACAGTTATTGATTGTAATGGAACTATTTTGAATAGAAGAACTTTTAATTTCAAAAGTCTAATTTAAAAAGTGTTCTATTTTAAACGAAGTTTAGAATCGCTCGATTTTGAATATTTCCAACTTCAAATTGGCCGTGGCTACGTGTACCGAAATTTCAAATACAGATAGCTGAATTTGTTCCGTACAAATAAGGGGAGTTTTTTGGAATAATTCAAGTTTTTTAAATTTCGCTTGATATTGGATACATAAAATTATCATATTTATTGCATATGGTTAAAATTTCTCCAATTCAGTTAAACATTTTTCATTTTTCAAGTTGGAAGTGTTCAATTTATGCCATTTTCAAGCTCAAAGATAACCTAATCTTAAAACAGTTTTATTACTATGCCCTTAAATGTAAATTTATTTAGTTTTTGATGCTTGAATTAAAAATTTTTAGTTTTCAAGTCTCAAGTTTTAATTTTTCAATCTAAACGTTTTTAAAACTATTCAATTCCAATAATTTGCAATAATTTAAAAAATAATATTGAAAGCTTCTGATTTTTTTATTCTATAATTTTGAATATTGTATTCTGAGCTAATGCCTAAATTTGAAGCACCATAGAATTAAACGTATTGAAATTAGAAAGCTTTCTATTTTACAATTATACATTATTAAACATTTAAACTTAAAACTGCTGATTTTTATTTTTTGTTACGTTTTTAATATAAATTCTTCGAACAGGTTAGTTTTGACAACTCTAAATAAAAAATTGATTAGCTTGAAAAGATTGAATTTTTAAATTTCAATTTTCGGGAAAAATGGTAGCAAACCGGAAAAACCCGATTTTTTTTCTAATTTTGGCGGCTACCCTGGCATTATATACGAAAAAAAGGAAGATTATAACTTCAATTAACTAATTTTAAATATCAGATTGATCTTCTGTCGTCGTTACTGATTATCAAAAGGCTCATTAAATTAAGAAACAAACCTACTCTGAAAAAGAGGATGAAAAAGGTAAAAAACATTGTTTCTTCAGCAAAAGAACAAATTCAAGAATCTATCGGGAAAAATTCTTCCACTGTTCGAGACAGGTAGGTGATTATTTTTTAATTATGATTATAATACATTTTCCAGTAGATTAAATAATCTTTTTTTCAGACTTGTTAGTGATGCAACGAATACGATGATTCAAGAAATACTAAAATCGTGAAATCGTTACTTAAATGACTGATCTATTAGCGTGTAAAATTATATTTCAAACTTAATCAGCATATTCAATTATTGCGGGTGGTGCTTCAAAGAAGTGAAAAATGTATATTGTGTATACTAATGTAAATAAGAAGACAAGTAAACTTGGAACTAAAGGAAGTGTTTAAAATGTTGATACTATAAAATAATTTATGTGAGAAAACAAGTTATGAAAATTCACTTACATACTTCGCATGGCGAGAATCTAAATTAGGATCAAGTGAGTTAGTTCTTATAAGACTCAAATATAACACCACTAGTCAATAGTAAAGACTACACTGCATTTTAAACTGTTGATATATTCCCAGTAATTGTGCAAATTTTATTTCATTCTCTACGTTTTTGTAAAGATATTATTTAGGTCTAAGACAATTTCGTCAACTACGAACTGCGCACAAATTAAATTCAGGATTAAAGCGAAACTAAAATTTTATGGGTGATTATTAACTGTTAATTGCTGAATGATTCTTTGTAACCTTGGTAATTATGTACCCTTGAAACCAGTTTTGACAAATAACTTTAATACTTTTTGATAAATAATCTTTTATACTCTAGATGATTGTGAGAATTCTTTTTTACTAATTTCCTAAGTATTTAGCAGTTATAAAGCTTATTAAAAAAGTGTACGTACCCGTTTATGCTTCAGTTGCTGTTTCTAATAATGTTCTAGAATATAGTAAGTCAATTTTATTTACGTTATTGTTTATAATTATATCTTTTTGCATCGCAAGACTGTAAATGATTTTGCAGAAGATTTCATGAAATGAAAAAAAGTTGTGAAGGCGAGTGAAAATAAATGTATAGAAGAAGCTTTAAATTCCCTGTTTCTCTATTTATTTATACAATTAATTTAGTTTTCGTGTATTTACATAATTCGTTGAAAAATATGGAATGATATCAACCTGAGGAGGTGATGTTTCGCATTTGACGAACGGCAGCAACAACTCGAGCATTGCAACCGGAAGTTCCGGTTTGATAATCTTCGGGCGATAATCTCAACAACTGAGACATTTGTTGCAAATTTTCTGTTAGAGAGAGGCCCAGCTCTTCCAATACATTTCCAAGATAATCTATAAAGTATATATGAGAATATGCCTTTAATTTAGGGGCCGTCCAAAAACTCATTTTGTAGAAGATAGGTGAATTTTCAACCCGCAAAGTTGATTTTTTAACAAAAAAGTTAAAAAATATAAAAGATGAATTTTCTACCAAAATACGAATTTTCAACCAATTGAATTAAACGAGCAGAAATGAATTTTTAGCCAAATAGTTGAATCCTGAAGGGGTCATCCATATATTACGTAACGCTTTTAGGGCGGACATGGGGTCCAGACTATAGTGATACGATAATAGTGAAAAATAAACAAATTACATATATACGACCCTCAACCAAAAACATGAATTTTCAAGTAATAAGATTAATTTTCAAACAAACAAAAAAACGAATTTTCAACAAAATACATGAATTTTCTACCAAATAGTTGATTTTTCAAATTATAAAGGATACATTTCAAATGAAAAATGGAGTAGTTAACTTTTCTGATGAAAAAAATAATCTTTGGCTAGAACAAAAACGAATTTTCAACCAGAGGTAAATCTGAAAAACATGAATTTTCAACAAAGTAGTTCAACTTTTAACCAAATAGTTGAATTTTCAAGCAAGAAAGATTAATTTTTTACCGAATAGTAAAATTTTCAAACAAAAAGATTAATTTTATTGATTAAAAAAAATGATTCATGTTTTACCAAGAAGGACGAATTTTCAACAAAATAAATAATTTTTCAATAAAACTGTTAAATTATGAAACGAAAAGATAAAGTATCTACCAAACTTGAATTCTTAACTCGAAAATATGATTTTTAAAAAGTGAATTTTGTAACAAGTAGGTAGTTTTATTGTCTGAAATTGATGAATCTTCAAGCCAAAACGACGAATTTTCAGTCCCAAAATATGAATTTTTAGCTAAAATGTTGAATCGCCAACCAAAAAAAAAGTGAGTTTGTAAAAAGTAGTTTAGCTTTGAACCATAAATGGAATAGTTTAATTTTAAGATAAGAGAAAAAAATTGTAATGAAAACAAAAACAAATTTTCAACAAAATTGTTGAATTTTTAAGCCAAAAAGACCAATTTTCTACAAAACTTGAATTTTCAACTGAAAAATATGATTTTTCAAATAGTTTAATTTTTAACGGCGTAATTGAATTTTCAAACAAAAATATGAATTAAAAAGATGTTTTTAAACAAATAGTTTAATCGTCTATTATACTGTTGAATTTACAAGACAAAAAGACGAATTTTCTATAAAACAGTTGAATTTTCGACCCGAAAATATAAATTTTCAACTGAAATAAAGAATTTCCAACAACAACAATCCGAAACAAAAAGAAAATTTTATTTAAGTAGTTTAATTTTAAATCAAGTAGTTGATTTTTCACCAAAAAAATCTCCACGAAACATGTAATAGTTGATATTTCAACCAAAACGGATTTTTATTTGACATACAAAATAGTTGAACTGAACAAAAAAGACGAATTTATATTAATACAAATGAAGTTTAACGAAGATTCCAAAAAATAGTTTAATTTTCAGCCAAAGTGATGAATTGTCGGTTACCATAATAAACCTTCATAAAAAAGATGAATTTCTAACAAAATAGTTGAATTTTTAACAAGACAGTACAACATTCAACGCAAAAGATGATTTTTTAAACATACATGATTAATTTTCAAAATTCGAATAGTTCAATTTTCTACCAAAGAGATGAATCTTTAGCAACAACAAAAATGAATTTATAACAAAGTAGATCAACTCTCAAACAATTACTTGCATTTTTACCAAGAAAGAATATAATAATAGACTTTTTAAACAAAAATAATTGAAGTTTCTTCCAGGGATCTATTAATTCAGTTCGCATTTAAGCGAAAAAATGAGAAAAAGGAGAAGTTTCTTCAAAGCAGAAAAAAAGAATTCTTTAGAAAAGGTACTAAATGTTAACTCATTCAATATCGTTCCTGACGCCCCCCCCCCCCCCCTGAAGTTGGTAACGTAATTTGTGGACGGTCCCTTAGAGTAATTCAATATTTAACAACACTGATCGGAACTTACCAATATCTGTCGCAAGTTGCTTACAAGCTGCGAAATTCAATTCACAAATACCCAAAGTTTGATCCTGAAACATTTGGCAAGTTTCTTTTGCAACAATTCCCAATAAAATATCAGCAAAACCAGATTCGGTAGATCCTTGATTGTACTGAGGATCCGCTGCCTTCAAAGCGTGCGTTAAACTTGGATTATCTCTCAATAAAAATGGTTCCAAGTGCTGAGGCAATGTCATCAAATATTGTCCAACTTGTGTGATATATTCTTGTGGTGCAAAACTGTAATCCGGCAAGTCTGAAGTGATGCTTGCATTTTTATTCTCAGTCGAAGACCAGGCTGGTGCTTTTTGAACAAGCAATAATTGAGAGAAAATGGGTGAAAAAATGACTTCGTAAGTCGTTCGATGCAGGTCGGCACACAATTTGTGAATGGACTTTATTGTCGAGTCGAGCACAGTTTTATCCTCTGAAACAATTATTAAATTTTTGGAAAAATAGAATTAAGAATAAATCTAAGTGTAAATTCATCTTTAAAGTATAACATTTTAATTTAAATATGAAATTCTTGTAAATTAAAAAAAAAGAAGAATCTAGTGATCAAATTGGACAACACACTCTTAAATGTCTCCATTAAAATTTAATAAAATTAAAAAAGAGAAAAGAAAAAGATGGCAACATCCAAATCCCAATCCAAATTCTAATTTTCCTTTCCTCTTTTTTATTTTTATCCAAGGAAACAAATTTTTTTATTTGTTTTTTAGGAATTGCAATAGGAGCATTTGGTGGTGGTGGTCCAAATTTTATCGTTGAATTCTTGTTTTATTTTCAGGAATTCTGTATATTGACTTGATTATTGGACGTTAAAAAGGGATTTTGAATTTGATTTGAGTCTGATTTTAAATTATTGAATTTCAATCCAAATTCCCTTCCTTCTTTTTTATTCCTTTTAAATCACAATCAAAAAATATTTACAAAAAAAATTTATAATTTGAATTTTGAAAAGGATAAATCCTGGAGAAGCCCTTTTTACCTTTCTGGACAGTTGAAACAAGATTTTGTAATTCGGTTCGACCTGCTGCTGTCAACAATAATGTTTTATATTGACCAAAGACATTTCCATTTGTACTCTGAAGCTTGTTGTTAATCTCAATTATATCTATGGCCAAAGATTTTTCAAGGTTTTCAACATTTCCTAGAAATTCTCCTGCAAAATATAATGAAATGTAATATATAAATTAATAAGATAATGACATAAAATCTGTGTGAGAAAATACCTATAGTTTGCATCAGAGTCAAACACATTTGGAATAAATTCCAATCTTCATGTTTTACTTTCCGTTTTTCCAACATTCTGATACCCGTCTTATATTTCTCCACGTAATTATTGAAGTATGCCTGTAAAGAATTATCAAATTACATTTATAATTCACAATTTTGGGAAACGGTGAATATATAAATATACAAGGTTCGGACCAGTTCGGACTAACTTTCGACATCAAAATTAGTGTCAGTAGTAAGTAGAATATTGTGCGCGCAATAATTACCCTGTCTTTAGACAAAAACTCGGTTAGTTTTCCAAAATTTTGCTGTAGGCTTTACAGAAAACCTTATATGATTTGAAAACGTTGTACATGATTTATAGAAGTTTCTTTATTATAGCGAGAAAATTCCAGTACATTTTTTTAGCATTCCAAAAATATAAACAATAAATTTTCAAGATGAACATCTCTTAGGGAAAAAATGGAAAAATCTGTCAATTTTACGCTGGTACCAGGATCTTTCTCCTAATATGTATAAAGATTTGATTAGGGTTTTAAGATATTCGCTATTCGTGAATAGCGAAAGAAAAGCCTTTTTTGATTCAAAGTTCAACTACGTTGTTGAAAATTAATTTTTTTTTCTTCATGATTCGTAATTTTAGTAGAAACCGCTTTTTTCACAAATTAAATATGTTGTTGGAAAATTTATGTTGTCCTATTATGTTTTAACTGAAATTTTAACTACATATTCCATGTTTGGTTTAACCTTTTTGGTTGAAAATTAATTTCTTTGGCTGAAAATCTAACTATTACGTTAAAAATTCCTTTAAAATTTCAAGTTTGAGTTGAAAATTCATGTATTTTGTTCAAATTAATCTTTTATGGTACAAAATTAATCTTATTGTTTGAAAATTAATTTATTTGATTGAAAATAGTTTTTTTTTTAATTAATTTTTTAACTGAACATTAAACCATTTCATGTTTTGTCAAAAATTTATCTTTTTTGGTGGACATTTAATCTTCTTGGTTGAAAATTCATCTGTTGGGTTGCAAAATTAACTACGTTGTTGAAAATTCATCTATTTTTTCAAATTTATTTCTTTGCTTAAAAATGTAACTATTTTGTTGAAAATTCGTTTTTCTTTTATTGAAAATTAATTTTGTTGACTGAAAATTTAACTATTCCATGTTTGGTTTAACATTTATCTTCCCCACTTGAAAATTCAATTACTTGGTTGAAAATTTCTGTATTTTGTTCAAACTTTGTCTTTTGAGTTGAATATTAATCTTCTTGGTGACTAATTCACATTTTTGCTTGAAAATGCTTTTCTTTAGTTGAAAATTCAAAATTTGGTTGAAAATTAATGTATTTTTTTAATTTGTCTTTTTTTGTAGAAAATTCATACTATGGGTTGGAAATTCATTTTTTTTAGATTAAGATTCATTATTTTAGTTAAAACTTAATTTCTTTGCTTAAAAATATAACTATTTTGTTGTAATTGAAAAATAATGCTTTTTAACTGAAAAGTATTCCACGTTTGGTTTAACATTCATCTTCTTCAGTGGAAAATTCAACTTTTGGGTTGAAAATTTAAATATTGCGATAAGAATTCATTTTTTTTAGTGAAGATTCATTATTTTATTCAAAAAATCATTTATTTGCTTAAATATATAATTATATAACTATAAATATTGAAAATGGTAATTTATCATCGATGGCAAAAGTATAATTTTTTATTTATATTTGACAACAAAGTTACTTTTGCTCATGATTTTATAAGATTATCAAGATAATTAAGTTTTCTTAGACATTTTTAAGAGCCTGCAAAATTTAAAAAAAAAGATCTTAAAATCTTTCAGATTCTTTTTCGGTATATTTTGAAATCTTCAAAATTTAAAATTAATCCTTTAAAATAAGTACCTAAATCATTTAAAATTTTCCCAGAAATCTGATATTCGATATCGGCCATTTTTTTGTTTCACTGTTATCATTAATGTTTAGAAATATTTAAAACTAAATTTTTTCATGAAAGAAAATGACTCATTTTGAAATTTTTATAGACAAAATTGACTATTTCCACAAGAAGAAAATTAAATTTAAAAAATGTATTATTAATAAAAGATGAAAACTTCTATTTAGCATTGATTATTATTATTCTTGAAGCCATTCACATTCTAAGATTGTTCAATTTGATACTTATCTATCGAAAAATTGTTCAATTCTAAGCTTTTAAAAGCTTAAATACTTTCAGTTATATATTTTTCACTCTTGAATGTAATTAAATCCAATTACTGATTTTAAAACTCATTAATTCTCGACAATTAAAACTCGACAATTAATAGCCTTTTCCATACATTTTGTGCGGGGTCCTTTAAAATAGTACGATTGAAATATGAATTTGTTAATTTATTGACAATCAAAATAGAAATTATTCGATTTCTAACGCTTTTGACTTTAGAATTTTCAACCAATAAGTGTCACAAATTAAAATTATACAATTTTGATAGATTTTTCTTCAAAAATTCGAAAATGTCGTACAATCGGAGGCTTCGGATGGAAATAAAGAATAGATGAATTGAAAGTATTTCTAAATTAATTTTTGTAAGCTGTTGGGACTATTTTCTGATATGTATTTATGTACTTGAGATGGAAGACATGGAGCCAATCAGCGAAAAAGTTCGAAAATATTTTTAAAGGGAAAGTTAAGAAATATTGGCATTAGCGTGCAATTAAGAATAAATAGTAGAATCAGTGGCATTTTCTCAAAAATAGTGGCATCGTTAAAAAAAAGTGTCAAACAGTGTCAATAGTGGCATGAGTCCGACCCCTGCATATCGTTAATTTACTCTTCTTAAAAAAATATTAAAATTTCACCTACGTTTAACGACTTGAGTAGACCAGGATACCCACAACCTTCAGTGAAAAGTTTACACCTTTTGTTCGCCTCACTTGCATAATCCAAAACCCTGGAGATGCTGAGAGAAAGAAAATTGATTGTTTCACTCAAATCATCGTGAATACAATCCAAGGAATTAAGTTGTTGGCCCAACTGAGCAGTTTCGTAGATACTGTATTTTGTGACATAGGGAACGTAGGGAACATAAATCGCCTGAGCCAGCTGCAAAAGTTTCTGCTCTGGTACCTTATTCTGTGAGGTGTCTATCGCTCCGTACAAGTTTACAGTAAAATGCCTCGTGATTTGTTTCAGCTCCATTAATAAATTCAATTGCATTGCATTTGTATGTTGCTTCAAAGCTGCCTCGATACACTCTAATACTCCTGGATCCAAGTTACGTAACAAGTCCGTGTAAACCTCCACTAGAGTTTCCACCGAGAAGTTTAGGAAAACTTGGGTGCACCATTTCACCTGGAAATAAAAATTCCAATATTAACAAATCATTTTAATTTTAATCAAGAAAATTATTGAGAAAATTAAGAAGAGAACCTGATCTTGCCATACTGATAATAACTTGTCATAAAACGTATGAAGCCAGTATGTAACATTCTCATCTTGAGCAAGTTCTATTGTCCGCCTCCATTCCTGGCTCAAAGAAACTTTCAAACAATTTTGATAATATTTTAGCAGTTGTGGTAGACGGTCCATTTGGTTGAAGATGTTGACGTAAATTTTCGATTGTTCTAAATAATAAAAATACTTTAGAATATCCTAAACCGAGAGTGTTCCATTAACATTTTTCACATGAATTACCTGCATTTGTAGCAGTGAAAGCTTGAACTAAACGTGGACTAGCCATGGCCTCAAGTCTATTTTTCAAACCCTCTAATTGCAACTTTTTATCTTCGTAATCAACTACATTTGCCAACATCGTTAATGACTTCTGCATGCTTAACAACTTGCTAGCGATATTTTCAATATCGCCAGATTCGAATACCTAGAATGATGAAAAGGGTAATCAACTTTAGGTTGAATTAACGATAAAATATAAATAATTGACTCTTACCTCTTCTACATCATTTGCTAATACTGTCCAATTATCTGCCTCGTGTAAACCCTGTTTAGCAGTTTGTAAATCTGTCTTGATCCTGTCAATCCTTTCCAAAACGGCAATTGAGGAAGCTGTGTCTTTCTCCACCTAGTTTTTAGAAATAATTCATGCATTTAGTAATTATTTTTAAATTAAGGCTAAACTTACTGCCTAAGGGTACGTACATTCGCGATTTCCTGTTTCACAACTACCATTTTATCCTGCAAAGACAAAGCTTCTTGCTGTAGAAGCTGAGTATCTCTGAGAACTCTTGGCAAGCTAGATAAAACTGATTGACTTGTTTCCTCGAGGGCTCCATTTACTTGCTGCACGTATAATTGTAGTTTCATTACCATTGACGAGACGAAAGCCTGTGAAAATAATTCTTTTTTGATTTCGGGGAAGTTATTTTGAAACAGGAAGTACTTTACAGTTTAAATTGCTGGTACCACTGTTAAGTTTACACTTTTACATAAAAAGTCCATTATTGCACTAGTAGAACTTTCAAACTAGTAGAATCAGGGTCGCCGAAAGACTTCATTTTAAAAATTCCCTGAGTATTCCCTAATTTTTAATTTTTCCTGACCATTAACATTTAAAGACCAAAATTTGAATCTTGCAATATTTTTAATATAGAATCTCTTATAAATGGAATAAAACAATTTTGAAACTAAATTTAATCACTTTCAATTTATTACTCTTCTGGCTGTCACAGCCTTGATTACCTTTCTAAACCGAAAAAAGTGATCAAAAGTGACCAATTTCTAACCCAAAAAGTGAATAATGTGGACTGATAATGTGAGTAATGTTCTCTTGAAATTAAATGAATTTAAAAGAATGCGATTAAATTTATCAGGATTCTAGGTGAATTTCAAAGAATTCAGGATAGATGCATAAGACTTCAAAACAATTCAAATGAATTTGATGAAATTCAACAAATCCAACAAATTCCATTTATTTAAGTAGAATTGGAGTGAATTGAGAGGAATGTAGGGGAAATGAGAAGAATGTGATGAAATTCACACACATTCATCGTGAATGGAAAACA